>CM075185.1:2975873-3048373 GCA_037577475.1 Chaunax sp. Z400
TGATCCAGAGGTCACCTGGTCCAGCTCCACTCACAATAAACCTATTTTCAGCTGTTTGTTTACCTGATAAACTGATATAAAAAGAAAACCAATATTAAAATCTCAGATAAACGTTTGTGAGCACTTAGCAGGCGCCACCATAAGACTCTTAATGTTTATTGGATAACTGATGCATTAACAGAGATGAGTCTTACTGCTACTTTACTGCTGGGGTTGTTTTCCTGTTTAATGGCTGCTGCTCAGCCCATTAAGACGACATCAGAAAGAACCAACAGCTGCTTTAGTTTTACGGTAAAAGGAGGACAGATACTAAGTCACAATGTTTAATATTCCGATGGAACAGGAACCGTCTGCTGTCAGAGGAAACCTTTGAGATTGGACACATTTTGTTGCATGATTTTAAATATTAAAGATCATCTCCACTCAAAAATAATACTTTTTTACTTCTGTTTATTCTTCTGTCAGTAGAGAAAAGGTTTTCATATTCCTCTACTGTTTATTTATTTGACAGGGACATACAGGAACACCGGTTCTGCAACATTTAACCAACATTTTCAACACCTGTTTTAAAAGTTATAGTTAAAAATAAGAAAAGAAAGAGTAAGAATACAATAACATTAGAAGTACAGAGACAAACGTGAACAAGGTAGATTTTGCTACGTCACAAACCTGAGCCATTCTTTAAAGGCCGTTAAAGTTAAGGTACAACACTAACAGCAAGTCTACAATACAAGCTGCAAGCAACAGTGTGTCGTCAGTAAAGCATCACACTACAGCTGGATGTCAGGGGCCGTCAACAAATCCTTTTTCATGCAGTTTAAACCATAACATCTATTTGCAGATGTTTCCATACAAAACTTAGAAGGACTGAAGGAATTTCAACGGCTTTTTCCAACCAGCCGCCTCCACATCTTAAGAGATGCTGACATCTTTCTCTTCATTACATCTCTCAGAAAACAATCTCCAACAGAGCTCTCTGCAGTCCAGCTGCATTATGGGTAACATAGACGCCAAGGTTTGATGAAAATAAATTCAAGGAATAAAAAAATCTCTGCTTCTAAGTCTGACAAGGTTACAGGAGAACAACGACTCAGTAATCCTGTTACATCACATTTATGACAGGGCGAAAGAGACGAGGTTGAAAACGTTAAGGAGTGGATCATCCTCTGGTGAGACTGAATCAATGTGTGTGTTAATCTCCAGGGAAGCGTCTGACAGTCATGAGACTCATAAACACTCTCTAAACTCATCAAACGCTCAGAGACAGATGTGGAGCACAGATACACTCTGCAGACATTACTGAGGATAGACAGGCCTAATCAGGTCAATGGAAACGTCCATCAGTCCATCAGCTGGAATTAGAGCAGGGAGGTGGGCGAGGGGGAGAGCTTGTTGGGAGTCAGAGAGAGGGGAGGGAGGCAGAGGAGGGAGGGAATTCAGATGGAGTAACGCCTGAGATGAAGAATGAAGAACACGGCAATAAAACATTTAAATGGGACGTGGATAATTCATGATAATGATGTTAATTCTGACCCCGGAGTGAAGGCTGTGCTCCTCCACCCTCCTCCACGCTCCTCCACCCTCCTCCACACTCCTCTCACCTGGGTATAGGACCAAAGACTAATGGAACCATCTAGTAGCTGGTCAGGAGCCGAGCGTGGTTCAAAATAAATCAGCCAATCAGAACATGTTCCATGTCTGCATGTGTTCCTTAAAGTGACATCATCAGACCAGACACTTGGTGCAAAGCTGCATTCTGAATCATTCAACCTGTTTTTATCAGATCATGATCAGTGATCATGATCTGATCATGATCAGATCATGATCAGTGATCATGATCTGATCATGATCAGTGATCATGATCAGTGATCATGATCTGATCATGATCAGTGATCATGATCAGATAAATCTGATGTGGAATCAGTGAAATCGGAGGAAAATGACCAAAAATATTGGTTTGATCTGAAATGTTAATAATAACCTGATGTCTTTGACTAGTCGACTAAAATATGACATCACTGATGATGTCATCGCTCAGCTGTTCATCAGTGAACCAGGAGAATATTTTTGACCAGTCACACTCATTGGTCTACAGGTTAATTTGCATAAACACACCCACAGATGGTGAAACCTGTCCCCCCCCGCAACCACTCTGTCAGCCCCATTATCAGACCATTATCGTAATTCAATAGGATGCTGTCTGCATGGTGGCCTACAGGGCAAACACACACAGTACGCAAACACAGACACACACACACACACACACACACACACACAGTACACAAACACAGACACAGACACACACACACACACACACACAGTACGCAAACACAGACACACACACACACACACACACACACACACACACACACACACACACACACACACACACACACACACACACACACACACACACACACACACACACACACACACACACACACACACACACTATAGTATTTAACTGTGTATCAGTATACAAAAGCCTACATACTGTATGATCATATGTAGACTAATTATATCACACACACAATGTCAAACCAGTAAAAAAACACAGACGAGGTCAACTGATAATAATTATGAAAAAATATTCAAATACAGGCCTTAATGTAGAAATGTTGACTTTATAATAAAAACAACAACAATGATGCCTAAAGTCTACATTAGGATTTATTTTTGTAAACATTTATTACATCCACCGATGAGGTCATGTTTTCTCCAGCGTTGGTTGTTTGTTCGTCTGTCAGCAGGACGACACAAAAACTACTTGATGAGTTTTTTGAACTTCCTCCTGTTTATCTGGATCTGCACCAAAATGTTGTCCTGTTTTTTTTCTTTTTATACTTTTCTATGTGTTCTTCTCTATATAGACATGTTATCATCATATAGAAGTGAAATAGAAAATATAATAGAGGGCAAGTTTTCTATTTCCACATCTGACCTTCTGTCACATAAACCCTGAGAAACTCATGTAAAATCATTTTACACCTAATTAAATCATTTCTCCTCTGTTGGAAAACGTTAATAAAAGCAGATCTATGATAAAACAACAGCTTCATTTTGAGAAGTGATGATAATTGAAAACGACATGAAACTCAACCTGGTTACATCCTGAATAAAGAAATCTGAGCCTGATGGAGGAACGAGCTATAAATAACAGTCCTATGTGAAATATTCATTAGACTAAGGGAGGAGGGATGATGGATGGAGGGAGGGATGATGGATGATGGATGGATGGATGATGGATGGATAGATGGATGGATAGATGGATGGATAGATGGATGGAGGAATGGATGGATGGATGGATGGATGATGGATGATAGATGGATGGATGGATGGATAGATGGATGGATGATGGATGGAGGAATGGATGGATGGATAGATGGATAGATGGATGGATGATGGATGGAGGAATGGATAGATGGATGGATGGATGGATGATGGATGGAGGAATGGATGGCTGGATGGATGGATGATGGATGATAGATGGATGGATGGATGGATAGATGGATGGATGATAGATGGATGGATGGATAGATGGATAGATGGATGGATGATGGATGGAGGAATGGGTAGATGGATGGATGATAGATGGATGGATGGATGGATGGATAGATGAATGGATGATGGATGGATGAGGGGACACAGACTGATAACCCCTCCCCCGTTCTGCTGGGATTAGAACCGTCTTCCTTCTGCAGAAAGGAATAAATAAAATATGGCCTAAATGAGGAGGCGGTAAACTTTCTCCAAGCTGGAGCCTGAATACGTTTTTCTCACCTCGCCCGACTCATTAAAACAGAGCCCAGGTTTTTATATGGAGACACAGACGAGCCTGAGTCACTGTGGAGAAAACAGAACACATGGTGGGCTGTGAACCAACATGTAGGCGGGGGGGTCACGCATCATCAGTCCACCAGTAAATATTTATGATTATAGCGAAAGTAAAACAGAGTTTTTCTAAACCTGAGAGGAGGATTATTGTCAGCAGGATGACACAAAAACTGCTGCATGGATTTAACTTTATTTGGTAGAAGGATGAAAAAAACTACTTCAGCTTTGGTGCAGATGCAGATAAAGGAGCCTTTATTTAAATATGATAAAGGTATGAGCTCCAGGTGAGCCTCATAAATAAGATAAATAAGATAATAATAATAAGATAATAATAATATTATATTTATATAGGTGATGATCCAGTGCACAGAGTTAGTTTTTATGAGTCACTTGATCTGGTTTCCTTTTTAATAAAAATTTGTTCTTTTTGTACATCTATGGTTTCAGAATCTCTTTCTACATCCCTTCTTTTAAATGTTAAATCTAATGCATTTACATAAAAGGAGAAAACACAACAGTTGAAGATGACTTTGACTGAAAGTGTTGGGATTTTAAGTTTCTATAGATGTGATAATATAATTATTGTGACAATATTTGTATAGTAAAAGATGTCATTTTAAATTACTGACTTCATGTGTTGTATAAAAATACTTCATTCTTCTCTAGGCTGTAATGATGAATGAATGAATGTGGAAACTCTCAGAACATTCTTTGGATCAGCTGCTTATTGATCAAACACTAATCAATAAATACAAGGACAGACGGGCTGCCGTTGCCTTTAAGGACACTACGGTCCTCAGAGATGTGGAGAAGAGCTGACGGCTGCTTTCTACTCTGATCGCTGGAAAGAGAGGAAATAAAGCTGCGAGATGGGAAGAAGAAGAAGAAGAAGAAATATTGATAGAATCTACATTTAATGATTTTTGACAGCTCCTCCCACTTCCTCTCTAACTGATTTAAACTTTAAATTGATGTTGATTCTTGTAATAATCTTCCTCGGCTGAACAATCCAACACGTCTGATTAGCTCTTAGAAGAATAGAGGAAATAGAGAAATGATCTGAGAACAGTTACACATCACAGCTGTTGTGTCAACGTGGATCCATTTATCTGGATCTGCACCAATACTTAAAGTCTTTCCTCAACCAAAGCAGAGGCTCCGCCCACCTTGAGTCCTGGATCTGCTCCAGGTTTCTGCCTGTTAAACTCAGTCTGTTCTCTCCACTGTCTCCAGGTTCTGGTTCATGGAGGATTGTTGGGTCTCTGTAGAACAAAGAGTCGGTCTAGACCTGCTCTCCTCAGAAAGTGTCTTAACATAACTTTTATTGTGATTTGAAGCTAAATAAATAAAACTGACTAGACTCAACCAATGGAGGTAATGATTATGAAAACCAGATGAAATGATTGATTCCTGCTCGGCTCGTCTATATGTGATCTTATGGATCTTATGGAGTCTCCTATCAGAAATCCTTTTTATATAACTAACTAAAGAGAACAGCTGGCAACTCAAAAACTGAAGCTCATATAGTCGACATCATGTTGTTGAGTGTCTGAGGGCTTCCTGTGGAGTAATGGTGAACATTATGTGTTCAGGTTAAACCATGGATCACAGATATTCTGATCCTCCTCTCTCCTCCTTTGGAACGCCGTCGTGTTCGTGGTGGAACCAGTCTTTCCAGGGTGTCTGAGGAAACTGAGCGTAACCATAACAACGATGAAGATCTCCTCTGAAATGCTGCTGAGACTCACAAACACACACCGCTGGCTGACTTCCAGCTAGAGATGCAGCCCACATCCAACACACAACTCTACACTGAAAGTTGTTTTCCTGACACAAGAAGCACAAATTAAAACTTTATGAAAACTTACTTTCCTCGAGGACAAATCCTCCTCCTTGTATAAACTAGACAACAAACTGAAGGTTGCGGTGCTGAGCTGTGTATTTATGACAGTACAGCTGAATCACATCTCTATTATCGAGCAACAACTCACATTAAATCGATTACAATGACACTCAGTAGAACACAAACCTCCACAAGGCCCAACAGTCCCCTTTACTTCAGCCAAAATCACCAGAGCTTACTGGGCAGACTCCCCCCCTATGACATCATATTTAAATCTGCTGGATCATGGTCTTTATTTGGATCCACACCATGAACACAAACTCTCTTAATATGCCTGATTCTTTTCATCAAGGTCCATGAAAAACAGCCAATCTAGCAACATTGAGGTGAAAAAATAAATCCTGGATTCGCCCCTTTATCCAGATATGAATCAAAATGTAATGAATAGTACATGAATTGCCAAATTATTATAACAAATGTTAGTCAAGGTCACAAAATATAATCTATAGGACTAGACATGAATGGTTTTTGTGTCTCTACAGCACTTTTCATAAACTAAAAATATTATACTAAACCATGCCGCGGTCCTGAGGGCGGGGCTGAGGGCGGGGCTTAGGTGCAAGGTAACTGGTAGCAATCAGTTTGTTACAGCTATTGTTAAACTTTGTACCTTAAATAAGAAAATTGTTATTAAACCTTGGGGGTCAGATTGTTTCCCTCCCTGCTGTGGGTATTATTCTTCCTGCTGTGGGTATTATTCTTCCTGCTGTAGGTATTCATCATTTTCACCAATAAGACTTTGTGCCCTTTAAGTACAAATTGTCCTGGATAAATAATGTATATAAAAATCTATTCTGTTTGCGTGTGGTCCTGTCATGTTTGCATACATGTGCTCTAAATGCAGCTCCTCATGCACTGCCCCTGGTGAAACATGCCTACACAGAGAATAATACATGAAGCAGCTCACGCAGCCATGCTAACGTTCAGCACAGCTTTTCAATGAGCCACGATGAACTTTACTGAACTCTACCTGACTCTAAGATCATTTAAACTAAATACCTTCTCCTCCGTTTGTCTCCATTAATGAACTGCTATGCAGAATTATGTAAAAGGAAGTAACGATTTAGTGTCATCAGCTGTTTATATATATACACATATATACATATAGATATAGATTCCGTAGTTTCAAACCAACTGTAGCCGTTTCCACTGCTGAAGCCTGACCTGGTTATCTCCCAGTGTCTGGGGAAACATGCTGGATCTGGGAAACATGCTGGATCTCCTCCCAGTTAGATGTTTTTCTCCTCTGAGAACAGCTTTTATTTTACATACATGACATAAATCTGGGTCATAAACACTTTCATAGGAACGTTAAGTTGCTAAACGCCTCACTGTCACTGTTTTACATGTTTAAAGTGACTCCAGGTAGAGGTTCAGTTTCCTGGTCAAAGATGCCTTAACCTCAGACACAACTGGCAGACTGTAAAGCAGATTAGAATTTATGTGGAAACCAGTTCCTGGCAGAGATAAACCTGTTCATTAATTAAGATAGACCTTACTTTTTGAGTAATCATCCCAACAGACACAAACAAACCAAACCACCACATCGCCTCCTTGCAGAGGTCATTAGACTCAGCAGAGACCATACAAATATCCAACATGTCTTCCAGACACCAGATCTGGATCCCCACTAAAAGAAACATCATCTGGACATTTTCTAAAACTGTAGGAGACCAGTCAAAACCCTATCTCACAACGGGAAAGAGATTTTAAAAAGAACCAGATCTAAACCTAAATTTAATGGATTTGTCCCTGGTCTCAGTCTAAACGCTGAAACCGGTTTGATATCAAAACTGGTTTCAAAAACCCGGCACCTCAGGATTTATCAGAAGGACGTCTGTTCTACCCCAAACTGTGTCACTGTATGAAAGAGAGAAGAATACGCAGACCTCTTAATCACATCTAACAGCAACAAGCTAACAGCCTCACATCACAGATTCTCTTTGCTTCCTTTTAAAGGCCATGCTAGCTCCCTAAGGAGGGGGAGGAGGAGAGCAGGAGTGATGGGATGGGAGACGTCAGGTTCTATAGGCGATTCAGATACTTCAGCATATAGGACTTCTCACCATCGTTTCCCAGGGGGAGAGACTCCTAGTATGTAAAGCTTCAGGCAGCAGCATCAGTCAGCCTCAGCAGAAACATTCAATTAAGTCACCAGAAACATTCAATTAAGTCACCAGAAACATTCAATTAAGTCACCAGAAACATTCAATTAAGTCACCAGAAACATTCAATTAAGTCACCAGAAACATTCAATTAAGTCACCAGAAACATTCAATTAAGTCACCAGAAACATTCAATTAAGTCACCAGAAACATTCAATTAAGTCACCAGAAACATTCAATTAAGTCACCAGAAATATTAAATTAAGTCACCAGAAACATTCAGTTAAGTCACCAGAAATATTAAATTAAGTCACCAGAAACATTCAATTAAGTCATCAGAAACATTCAATTAAGTCACCAGAAACATTCAATTAAGTGACCAGAAATATTAAATTAAGTCACCAGAAACATTCAATTAAGTCACCAGAAATATAAATTAAGTCACCAGAAATATTAAATTAAGTCACCAGAAACATTCAATTACGTCACCAGAAACATTCAATTAAGTCACCAGAAATATTAAATTAAGTCACCAGAAACATTCAATTAAGTCACCAGAAACATTCAATTAAGTCACCAGAAACATTCAATTAAGTCACCAGAAATATTAAATTAAGTCACCAGAAACATTAAATTAAGTCACCAGAAATATTAAATTAAGTCACCAGAAATATTAAATTAAGTCACCAGAAACATTCAATTAACTCTCACAAACATCACAAATGTCTCTTCTAAAGGTTTAAGACTTTTTCTTTAGTCATTTTATGAAATTATGATTTAAATCTCTCATAAATTCATCATTTCATTGTTTAAATTCATGAAATCATTATTATTATTCATGAAGATTTTGTCTTTTTAACTATCTTTCTGTTTTATTTGCTTCCTCAACAGGAACGCTGAGATGACTTAAGAAGACCAGTGGTTGCTATAGCAACTTTACCTCTGCATGACACACAGCAACAACTCAACAAACATTTGTTCCATTTCTTAAGGCTACCGTTACGTTACGTTTCACACACGTTTAAAAATGGAGGACGGCGTTGCTGCATCGGTTCAACCAATCAACCATTCAACCAATCAGCCAATCAACCAATCAGCCAATCAGCCAATCAGCAAACACTTAACATCCCTGAAGGTTCCTCTTCTGCTGAGAGAGAACCTTCCCTGAAGTAGGAGCACAAAACGTTCATCAGCTCTGAGTCTAAGAGCTGCAAACGTTCTGAGTTCTACCATTTTAAAGAAAGGTTTTTAAGGAGAAACACAAAACAAATTATTAGCAATCAAAGAGGCTGATATCTGGAAATTATATACATTATAAGTAGTAAAAATAAAAAATCTTTGTTTCAAATTTAGTACAAATTATTCATATTTATTTATTCCTTACTTCCACTTCAGGCTACTTTCTACTTCCACTCCACTATATTCAGGAAGCTAAAGTACATCATGCTCCACTACATTTGATATTTTCAGTTACTTAGCAGATTCACATTAATTCTCCTATAAACATAAACACTGTTATGAGCCACCAGGGAGGTCATGCTTCCACCTGTGACGTTGGTTTGGTTTGTTTGTCGGCAGGATGATGGACAGATTCCCACATAAACTGGCAGAAGGATGTTTGGTTTGAGTTTTGACTGACAGACTCAGCCTGACTCAAAGACAGGGAAACAAACGGTGGATTAGAAGGGTCGATAAAGAGCTCTTAACAGGTCTGACAGGTCTCTACATCATCGAGGAGGAGCCCCGATCACCTGATCAGCCTCAGCGACGGATGAACCCGAACAACGGCAGCAAAACGAGGAGCTGCTTCAGGGTCACAGGCCTCGTCTACAGGTGTGTATCAGTTCTAACAGATCATGATCTCTTCACCCTCATACTGATGGAAAGTCAGCTGAAGATTCTTAGTCCACCAACAGTTCTGGAGCTTCACAGTAAAACAGCGCTGTAGCATTCTGCTAAACAACAACAACAACAACAACAAACCAACAGGAAACAAACATAAAATGACTCCAAACTTCTGGTGTGGCGTAATCTGAGTCTCTGGAGCTCTGGGATCCCAAATTAATTTGAAAAAATGTAATTTTCACTGTTTTTAAGATGAAATATTCACTGCAGCCAAGCTGAGATCAACGAGACGGATTTCTAAGTGACAGCAGGCAGAACACAGAGCAACTCACCAACAGTCTGTCGCAGCTGACGGCACATTTTCAGAGACCGTGAGACGTGGCGGAGCATCAACACGGGTTTAGCTCCAGATTAGACGACAGCAGCTTTAACGTCCAAACTGATTTTAAAATAAGGTTGCATCACACATCAAATGTCAGGATCTCCTCTCTCTAATCTCCTGCTGTAATATTTCACAGAAATAAAAACTGAAGTCTGGGTGAGACTGAAATTCTTCACTGAAAACTGGAGACGAGATTCAGTTCCTGTCAACATTAAAATGCTAGCTAACGTTAGCTTTGCACCACCGTCAGCTGCTCCAGGAAGTTTCTCTCACCCACCGATGGCTTTAAATCCTAAATATCAAACATGAGTGTCTGTTAGCAGATCAGGACGTTTCTAAGACGCCTCACATCACCAGATAATCAGGACCAACCATCAGTACCGACTAGAGTCCCAAACCAGAACCTCCTCCTCCGCCTGACAGGAGGATGAAATCAGCCTGAAGCTCCTGTCGTCTGATCCGTCAGGTGAAGGTTTTTATCTTAGAACAGGGTGTCAATAAAGTTTGTTCAAAACAGTGTTGATCTCATGGCCTCTGCAGACTTTGAGTCATTTTATGGTTGTTTTAAACGAGTCTCTGTCTTCTTCAGGTGTTTAAAACGTGAAGAAACGTCACATTAAGGGTCGAGAGATAATGACCAACTGCTCCTTTAATAAGAACCTAAACTGTGATGAACCCTGTCGAGTTTTATTTGTTAGTTCAGTGACTTTGTCTGTTTGAATGTCCAAAAACATTTGACAGTTTTAAATGAACATTCAGGAGAAAGTAGACCTGCAGCAGTTTAAGTTGATTTAAACACATTTAAATGATAACTAACTATAAATATTCCAGCTTGTTGCAGGTGGATTTGGTGTGTCAGCTGTCCGTCTGTCTCATGTTATCTGTGAGTGTGAGAACTGAGTGCGATGCTGTGCAGCCCTGGGGGAGGTGAAGCTGCATTCAGGGACCTCTATGGGAGCCACAAAGCTGCATTCATGCAGCTGAATAGCTGTTTTCTAGCAGCAGGCAGTAGTCATCCCGACTCCATTGGAACGCCTCTATGAGACACGGCTCTCCCTGCCTTGGTATGCAAAGCCTTATCCAGCAAAAAACACAACTGGATTAACAAACACGCGTAACATGAAAACACGGAGGGGAGAAAGTGACAAACCTCAGCCAGTTTTTAAAAGTTCTTTCAGCTCATCTGTGAAGCTGTTCAGTCGTTACTGGACTTCCATGGGATGATTTACCTCAATGTGGAAGGAAGCAGAAAACAGGATCCAGATATTTATAGAGCTGCAGACGCTCAACAGCCTGGTTATCAGTGGCGACGGGACACTTTTCCTTCAGTCAATGATCATCTCAGGTTTCCACACGTGTGTCGTATGTAATGACGCACATACAGAAATAAATCTGAAGTGGAATATATGAGTATAAATATAGAAATGTCCAAGACAGCTGTGAGGATGATGTCATAAAACTGCTGAATGAGTTAATTGGCTTGTTTTGGGTCAAACCGAGGGACTGATGACTGTTCAAAGTGATGTCATCTATTTTATTCATGGAGCCTCCCCTCGCTGTGGCAGACTGTGGTGATGTCATAGCTCCAACCTTCTGAGAATCCTGAGAAAAATCTGCCTCAGCTGGAGTCTGATCAACGCGTCAGCCTCTCCTTCACATTCAGGTAACGTCTCGTTCCAATTAACAGAGTGCTGGAGTCATGATTCCCCACATCGACGTCCTGTCAGCAGCGTCTCCGCTTCCCTCCGAGGCAGCTGTCAGTCCATCACACCCACTGTTTTAAACCCTTACGCTCATTTTGCTGCAGGTTAGAAACGCATGTCTCCAATGTGGAGGCAGTCAGTGGCCACTTTATTACCACACCTGTAAAAATCTGTTAGAGAAACGCCTCCCTGGGGAGGTATTCTGGGCATGTCCCACGGGGAGGAGGCCCCGGGGTAGACCAGGACACGCTGCAGGGATTATATCTCTCGGCCTCGGTGTATCCTCTGAAGAGCTGGAGGAGGTGGCTGGGGAGAGGGAGGTTTGGGCTTCTCTGCTGAGACTGCTGCCCCCGCGACCCGGACCCGGATAAGAGGAAGAAAAAGGTGCAGTATGGTACCTGTAAAATCTAACGCAATTAACTGTAAATCTCACCTTCGTCCATCCTGATTAAGTCTGAGGGTATTTTCCTAATTTTTACACCTCATTATCTAATATTTGAGCTTCCTCAGCTTGACGTCAGAGGAGAATGGCTGACGTTAGAGTTCGGTCTACGGCGACGATGGATTCATGTCAGAGTCTGTGTCAGGAATGGGTACGAGAAGGGTTTCAACCCTTCATTAGAACAGCAGAACAAAAGATGCTCATTGGGTGAAATCAGATGTAACAAGCTGTAGAAAATGAGTTAAAAGGTGACGGAACATGAGGATGAATAGAGGTCAGAGGACAGGCAGCAGTGTTACATCATACAGTCGGTCTTAAAGGGTGTTTCATTGGCTAATGGCTCCTAAAGCACCAGCTCTTAACTTACAACACTGACTCTCATTATCCTGCAGTAGAACATTACTGCTGCAGTCTCTCCATTAACACAGAACTAACACAGGCCTATGTGTTAATACTATATATGAGGACCTACAGCACAGACCCTTATTTCAACAAGAGAGCCTGGTTTAAGTCTCAGAGATACCACAGACCTACAGACACTCTTTAGAAATGTTGATACACATAATAAATGTTGGCATCGTAGGTTTAATGATGTCACACACAGAACCTGCTGTCGCAGAGACGTACCTCAAAGTATGTCAGAGTATACTTAAAGTTTCTACTGGAGGATTGTATCTATGACAGATCATGATGTCCTTCCAGTGGAGAAAACATGATCAAATACCTTCTATGTTGCTCTTCCAGTGGACTAAACATGTGTGAACGCACTGATGCACTCAAACTGGTTGAATATGGAAGTACGAGATTTAAGACACAGCACTGATAAAGTGTCCCTCCAGGAGACGAAACATGATAAATACTCTCTCGAGTACATTCCCAGTGGAGAAAACGAGAAGCTGCACTACAATATGTCAAATTAATTGTTTTCCATTATTCCACTAAATGGTTAAAGTGTGTTTCTGTTAAACAGGTGCAGTAGTTATAGCTAAAAAACTATTTACAGGGTTCATAACTTTCACCATAAGTGCATCATGGTGCCCTTTTCCTTCTTTAGCCCCTGGCCCTCAGATAACCTGAGACCGCCACTGCTGCACAGACACACCAGCAAAAAAACATCATCTGATCACAGAAAACCTTTTACAACAGAGGCAGCGGGATGAGAACCTTACATGTTCACATCAAAATATCTGCTCCCACGTTCAGCTTCAGGTCCGGTTCTGTGCGTCATCATCCAAATAAACACCGCAGCATTAAAGTAAGTGATGCTCATCTACTCACCCACTCCGATCTTCTCCTCCTCCGTCGGCGTCCACATCATGTCCCGCTGCAGAGAAATCCACAAACTATAATCACCCGATGCGTCGCTTCATGGAAATCCTGCGGAGGTTATGATCACCAGAGAGGGGGGAGAAAGACAGGGGGGGAGACAGAGGGGGAGGCAGAGGGGGAGAGACAGAGGAGGAGGGCCGGAGAGCAAAAGTTAACTTCGGGATGATGGGAAGGAAAAAACACTCTTCAGGTGTTGAATGAAAATTATCCAAATGATTCACCTCCGGTCAGGTTTGGAGTGACGCATGGCGCAGTGACGGAAGACACGGCGACATCCACAACACCGGGGCTCTGTTAGAGCGTCACAGAGGTGGGGATATTTTAACGATTCTACCGTGAAACAGGCCACAAACGCCACAGAAAGCGCTTCACGACGGTGTAGCTATGACGAATACCTAAACTACGGCTCCCGTTTGGAGAATACAGCGACGCACCAGGAGGACGTCACGGGGGAAACATCCGAGAGCGCACAAGTCCGTTTAGGAAGAACCGTTAGTCCGTTGAGTTGAACCCAGCAGGGACCCTCTTCTCCATCACAGCAGCATCTCCTGACATCCTGCTGCTGTCACGCATGAATTTAACCAAAGTTAAAATGAGCAGAGCTGGAAATACGAGCCGCGTCCCTTCTGTGCTCGGTGCCGGTGTGAACCGACCGGCTGAGTCGTGCGCAGCAGCAGCGGTGCATCAGTTTAAGAGGATCTGGGTTCCATGGCAGAGGGGGGGAGGTGGTGTTAGTGTGTGTGGTTGGTCCGCTGCGCCACCTGATCGTTAAAGGTTACAGCACATCAGCGGAGACATGAGGCGCGGACTGAAGGGGCGACAAGTGCAGAAGTTAATCCTTCATGGCGACAAACACGAGCCCCGCGGCGGAGACACGCAGGAAACACGCGCGCACACACAGACACACACAAACACACACTGTGTTTTATAAATCTAAAAGTTCACATTTAACACACAAAACCTGACAAACTGTCACGACGCCACGTGACATCATCTCTGTGGCGGTGAGTGATTTACAGTTTACTGTATTTCTGTATACGGAGCACGTCACGGGCTGGTTGGGTGTATTCTGCCACCATGCGTATGTTCATGGATAACACACTGCGTGATGACGTCATCATAGACAGACAGGTCTGCACCTTGTTCAGAAGGTAACCATGGTGATGTCAAAGTGAATATAAATATGAAAATAACAGATAAATACTTTATAGATGAAGACCTTTGAGCTCTTAGTGGTGAAGATGATCCCCTGAGGCAGTATTCACAGCCAATACAGTACTAATACTACAGTAAAAGTACTGTTATAGTCAAACCGATTAATCATGATTATAAGACGAGTTCCAAGAGAAAAGGATCTTTTATTATTAAATAACTTTTTAACTGAATTATAGTCTCATTTACAACAGATTTAAAGACATGTTTCATGTCTTTAAATTTAGTTTAGTTTCATGTAAAACTGTGGATTCTCTGAAAAGCTGCTGACATGAAATCCTTATCTGATCAACATTGTCCTCAGCCCCCCAAAAACGTCCATTTTTGTAGTTTTCATCCTACAGCAGCGCTGACAGGTTTATCACCAGAACTATCATTTACAAAAACACCAAATATTTTCTTCACAGCTGTTAAAGTTTCTCTCATATTAGTCCAGTGGTTGTGTTGTTAACCCGTAATGACGACAACCACAAAGGGTCAAAGGTCGACAGTTCAGCGATGAGGTAAACAGAGGAGAAAGGTTTTCATCTACAAACATGTCATGTTTGAAACCTTGTTGCAGCTGATAATGAAATAAATGCCACATATAAAACATTTTTTATATCTAAATGGACATTTGAAGAAGCACCTGAACTGTTCATTGCTTCATAGGTGAGGTATCGTTATAATCATGACGACAACAGTGACTCATATGAAATAATGAAGTAACAAATGACGTGTTCAGGTTAAATATTTAAGACACCAGTGGAAAATGAATCAACAATCATTGCATAAAGGAGGCCTAAGGCTGGAGTAGAAGGCAGCTTTCATTCTGTTCAACTCTGGTATTTCTGTTTGGGCCAATCGACCTTCGTGCTGTCATCGGCTACCTCGGTCTAGAGAGGTTCCAACCCGAGGAGGCCCACTAGGATCTGGTGGTAACACTAGAGGAGGGTGGCAACCTCAGACCTGTACCATAAAAATGAAGGAGCTCAGTGGCCACCATTCTCATAGCGATGATGTCATTACTGCTGCTGTGGGGCCACTTTCTGGAGGTCCATGACTTCTACACAGAAGGGATCTGTAGGCTCCACGACCGCAGGACTGAGTCTTTAAATGCAGTGTTGAAAAATAAACGCACCAAAGTTTTCTAGAATCAAAAAGTAACTTTTGTGGTATTTTCGTTTGC
The DNA here is from genome assembly GCA_037577475.1 of Chaunax sp. Z400. Classification (NCBI taxonomy): domain Eukaryota; kingdom Metazoa; phylum Chordata; class Actinopteri; order Lophiiformes; family Chaunacidae; genus Chaunax; species Chaunax sp. Z400. The sequence goes on from CM075185.1 coordinate 2,991,797, forward strand.
TGTAATTGAAAATTTCAAGCCAGTACTGAGAAAATGAACTTCAACCTTTGTGGCGTCATCCCATTACCATCTGAGGAGGTCCACAAGACAACGGTGCAACACTGAGGGAGGGTACCTTCTGACAGAACCATGAAGACGTGGGGGGAGGATGAACCCCGTCCTGGTGGGTCACTCCCTGCTGGGTACCGTTCACTGTTAAACCGGTGCAGTACTGGTTCCAACGGCAGCTTCTCAGTACTTTAGGTAGTAACTAAAGTTTATGATGTAACAAAAACATCATTTCAGGTGTTTAGGTAGTGACAACATAACAGACAGGTGACGGCGCTGTTTCTTCTTCTTTGTATAAGACAGACTAGATGCTACAATGGCGTCCTGCTGCCCTCTACTGTTAACAGTTCTATTTTTTATTCCTTCTTTGAAACAATGCCAGTGAAACAAAATATGTAGTGACTCATTTTTAGAAGTGAAATTACATTTGTGTTACTACAGAGATTAAACGACTGGAAAAAGGTACCAGTGCTGTGTCAAAAGTGAACGATACCCAACCGTAGTAAACGTAGGAGGGAACTATTTCTAAAAGTCCTCCTCAGGACATGAACCCATCAATCATCCCTGTAATATAATAAAATGTATTATATGAACCATTTAGAGTGACGCTCTTCTTCTCCAGTATTATCAGCTGCTACAAAACAATAACTTATGTGCAGATAACAGGAAATGATGTCACACTTACTGAGAGCTCTGGAGGTTTTCTGTCCTCACAGAGATTTTTAGGTAAAAGGTTGTTTTTTTAAATCTCATAAATAAATGGAGTCGTCTGAAAGGCTGTGCTGCTGCTGCTTTAACCAAATGACGAACAAAAGAAAAACTATCAACCCCTATAAAATAATTTAACTATCAAAATAACTTACATGATCTGACTTTGATTTGAAACATTAGAAAACAAATGAAACCCTGTTTGTTGGTTTTGTTGGAGGACGGGGCTCATGGTGACCCGTGTATTCTTAATAATTTGGGCCTTCTTATACGTAGATTGTTTCTTTGTGTTACAGCGATGTTTCTTTGCATGCAGACACTCGTGGAGATGTGTCGTAACGTCGGGTCACACCTGACGGACTCCATGCTGTCCAATTGTGATCGTATCCAGAACGGATGTTAAAACCAGGTCTGAACAGACTCTTTATTTGTGTTTGATGATAAAAAAAGGAAAGAAAAATAAATTCTGTTGAGTTCTGCGGCTGCGTGGGTCACTGCCTTTCTGTGAATGTTTGGCTTTTAGCTGTTTAAGTTAACTGGACTCTATCCCCCTGTCAAAGCATCTCCTCTCTGGATTAAACACATTTTAACCTCAGCTAAAGGCTCCATGTTTTGGGGATTTTTAGATCAAACTATAAACTCTCCTCGTCTTAAGTGAACGTTCTTTGGTTGTTTGGTTTTCATGGTCATTGAAGTCAACGAGGGAGATGACCAACGGTCTCATTTGGAGCATCGTGGACTCTTCCTTCCAGTTCAGGCCTCGTGAAAAGTCGGAGTATTCATCTAAATATTTATTCACTGTCGTGTCTCAGAGACAATGTGATCCTCCAGGACGCCGATGTGCTCGTCAGCGAGTTCACAGCCGACCTGCGTGATTAAAACAGGAAATGCTGAGGTTCAGGTCGTCAGCAGAGGATCTTCTCTCAGGTCAGGAGAGCCATCTGTCGCGTAAGACCCGCAGGATTTCTGTTTCACCGTCTGATTGTTCTGGGTAGTCTGCAGCAAGAGGGGATACAACACACAGTAAAGATAAAACCAAGGGAACAAGCTTCCGTCCCGGCCCACGACCCAACCTCCCACCAGGTTTCTGGAGATCTGTCTGGTTGTTTTTTGTTTTTTTACTTAATTCTGCTGACAAGCAAACCAACGAATGGAAACGGGTGAAGTAAAGGGGACGGAGCTTCCTGTCCAAACTGTTTCTGAACAAACTGCATCAAGTTCAGAATGAGTTCATATTTAGTGTGTGATTTTTTTTCTTTTAGGTTTGTGTGTTGTAGTCCTCTCTGCTGTTATACTAACTACCCTCATTTTCACAGCCTTTTAAAATGCAGGACAGGTCTTTATCCCGCCCTATGTTCTGGATAAACGCAACAAAGGCGTAAAGGGGGTCCGGTTTGTTCCACCTCTGTGACGGCAGTGGACATAGTAAAAGCACTGAGTCACACGTCTGCATAAACGGGGCTGTGACGTTATGATGACGTATTATGCATGCGGCCCAAACCAGAAGACTTAGAGAGCAGCTAGTAGCAGATAGCAGCTAGTAGCAGTTAGCAGCTAGTAGCAGATAGCAGCTAGTAGCAGATAGCAGCTAGTAGCAGATAGCAGCCTGTAGCAGTTGGCAGCTAGTAGCAGATAGCAGTTAGTAGCAGATAGCAGCTAGTAGCAGATAGCAGCTAGTAGCAGATAGCAGCCTGTAGCAGTTGGCAGCTAGTAGCAGCTTGTAGCAGATAGCATATAGTAGCAGATAGCATATAGTAGCAGATAGCATATAGTAGCAGATAGCAGCCTGTAGCAGATAGCAGCTAGTAGCAGATAGCAGTCAGTAGCAGATAGCAGCCTATAGAAGATAGCATCTAGTAGCAGATAGTAGCATGTAGCAGATAGCAGATAGTAGCAGATAGCAGCCCGTAGCAGATAGCAGCTAGTAGCAGATAGCAGCCTGTAGCAGTTGGCAGCTAGTAGCAGATAGCAGCCTGTAGCAGATAGCAGTCAGTAGCAGATAGCAGCCTGTAACAGATAGCAGCTAGTAGCAGATAGCAGTCAGTAGCAGATAGCAGCTAGTAGCAGATAGCAGCTAGTAGCAGATAGCAGCTAGTAGCAGATAGCAGTCTGTAGCAGTTGGCAGCTAGTAGCAGATAGCAGCCTGTAGCAGTTGGCAGCTAGTAGCAGATAGCAGCTAGTAGCAGATAGCAGCCTGTAGCAGTTGGCAGCTAGTAGCAGATAGCAGCTAGTAGCAGATAGCAGCTAGTAGCAGATAGCAGCCTGTAGCAGTTAGCAGCTAGTAGCAGATAGCAGCCTGTAGCAGTTGGCAGCTAGTAGCAGATAGCAGCCTGTAGCAGTTGGCAGCTAACTCATAGAAACCAAAAATGTCTTCAAATAGTTTGGGATTCCGATTGGACGATGAGATCAACCGTCACGTGACAGGGAAGGTAAATTGCTTTGCTGTGTTAAATGTCACGCTTCCTTTGGAACCTCAGCGCATTATTTAAAATCTTCATTGTAAACCAACAGAAGACGTAGAGAAGGGTCTTGGTTTGAGTACTTTAACAACAGACAGACTCCATTCAGGGTAAAAACTGATTCTATTCATTGTGTTCCTGGTGTTTAAAGCACATAAACACACTGTTAAAATGCTTTTTATCGTTTGACTAGTCCTGCAGCAAACTCTCAATAAATACACCTAAACACGAGGACTGATCTGGAATAGTGTGCTGTGTGTTACTTAGCAACAACCAAACAGTTTTCTGAGGACTCACTGTAAACCAGTTAAACAGAGGAACCAGAGCAGTACTTACTTCTGGGGTTGTCAGGGTCTGATTCGTTATCGCTTCTGCCTGAATGGTCCAAGTGTCCTGAGTCGTCGTCATCGTCACTGTTGTCGTCATCGCTGTTGCTGCCGAGAAGCTCTGCAATCTGTAAAAAAAAAAAGCTTAATAGTAAAAATATGAAGAAGAAACAACAACGTTCTGCATGTAAACATGTTAAATGTCTCCTTTCTATTTGAAGTCTTTTTAAAAAAAAACTTTATTATCCAGAGAGCCAGACGTCTTCATCACAAAAGACTTTATGACTTATTTTGGCAGTTCAACAGTTCAACAGTTCTGACTGGAAACAAACGATTAATTCTATTTACTTCACATAAAATCAACATTAGGACATGGAGTAGTTTACATGAGATGAACCAGATTTTATTCATTATGATTGTAAATCATGTAAAATTAACAGGACAAAACAAGGAATGATCTCCAAACAGGGGTCTGAACACAGGTCAGTTTCTGTGATGTTTCTATTAATGTCTTTGTGATAAAACGATGCAGAAATGTGGTTTAAATGTTGCTGGAGTCTGTAGACCCTCCTCTTCCTCTTCCTCTTCCTCGTCCGTACTCTCACCAGATCATGTGTGACTCACAGCGACCAATAGGACGCAGAGAAGACTACTATGGATTGGTAGTTCTCTTTCTTTTCTGTGGGATGTTTATTTATAATTAATATTATTTGATTGAAAAAAAGACTGTAAGGCTATTTCATTCATTTGCATCCATACTATGAATCATCATATGTGGCATTACATCATTAATCAGGCCAATTGTATCTCTAATATTTGGTCAAAGTGTGACAGACAACACATATATATATGATATTTTATTTTGATATTTTAGACATTTACTCAACATTTATCTATTTTATTCAAACTTTCCACCATTTCTGTCAACTCAGTCGTCCACGTGAGTAAAGGTGTGTTTTCAAGAATTTTAAAATTCAATTAACTCAATGTTTTTTATTTTTATTATCATATTTCCATCCTAATAATCGACTGTATAAAGAGAATAAATGTAAACCAGGTACCTCTTGATCTGTAGGAGAGTCGTGTCTGTCCACGTTTTCCACGTCATCGTTATTCTCCAGTTCTGAAATGAGTGGATCTGTGTCCATATCATCATCATCATCATCATCGTCGTCATCATCATCATCGCTGTCTGAAGAATCATCATCATCCTGGTCTTCATCATCCTTGAGGAGCAAAACATCAACGACTGAGTCACCATTATCTGACTCATGCGTCACCAAAGCTGAGCCACTACGGCAACAGGGAGGAGCCAAATCAGTGGCTCCATTATTCAGATGATTCATTTCACTTTGTTCTGACTATTAGTAACACAGGGATTGAAACAGTGATTAAAAACTAAACTGTGCGTCTCACCTGATCATCATCTCCCTCTTCGGCCAGTTTCTGTCGCCCCACCTCATACAGACGACACACCGTGTCCAAGCTCACAGTGTCCTGGTTCTACAGAGTCAACGTAACAAACACAAAAAACTACAAGTAAACAATCAGATCATTTTGTATATTTAACAATGGAAAATCAATTATTGTAAATAACACGAATACTGTTGAGTTCAACCACTGCACCTCAATGACAGCCAGGTAGCAGTCTTTGGTGTCGGTGCACAGGTCAAAGATGTTCCTCTTGACATCCACCGTGGCTGAAAAAAAGAAAAAAACACAACTCATAATCTACAGAGAAATGACAGCTCCGACAACCAACTGCTGAAAAACAGGAGAAGCAACTCCAGTCAGGATGGTGTGTTTATATCTGCATGTTTTTACAGATTCATGAAAAGAAAATGCTCAGCGTGCTGTAAAAATGACATGTATTATGGTTGGCCAATGAGCATCGAGTCTGCAATAAACAGGAAGTGGAGCCTACCAATGGGCTTGTAGTCTGTAGCATCAAAGGTTCTGAAGGACGAGCCAAAGGGACTCTTCATCTGCTGGTCCATGGCGTCATCCTCTTCATCAGCTTGCAGCATTGCTGTATATAAGAGAGGGGAGTAGACGGTAACATGTCACTGCTAAAGGATAAGGATCAATCTGTCTGCCGCCGTGTCAGGAGTAAGGGTCACACAGTACCTCCATACATGATGGTGGCGTTGCTGTTGAACACCAGTCTGCACTGGTCCAGAGCAGGGACTGTATGTAGAAGGTGGAAGGTCCTCAGGTCCCACTGACAACGGCTGTCAAGGCTGACAACTACAGAACAGTGCAGATACAGAGGACTGCTAGCTCACCGCTAACACACCCGTTCATACCTGCAGGTTTCAACAAGGTACATGTAAAACTTTAAGACTATTATGAAATAAATGTAAGACCTATTTCATGACTACGCTGAGAAAGGATGAAGAAAAAAAACAAAACAGGTAGATGTTTGCTGGTTGGATTTTTATGGACAGGTTTTATTTTTCTGACTCCCAGCAACTAAAGCCTCCATCAGAGGACAGAGGCAGTGTTTTTAAAACATAATAAGTCAAGTCTTTGCACTCTGGTCCCAAATCAGGAAGGTAAGTTTTGAGTCAAGTCCCAAGTAAAGACAGGAAGATCCCGAACAAAGTCACTAACATAGAAAGATTTGCTCTCATCCAATCAGGAGAGGAGGAGAAACTTCAGCTCCTTACAATATATCTACAAAACGAGCTACAAAGCTGGTATTCATGCCTCTGTGGATAATTATTTAAAAACACTAGATCAGAGGATACAATCTCAGTGTTGACGATGACCTCCAGGCCGTTGGGGTGGAAAACTCCGCTGATGTTCATGTTGAACTTGTCAAACTTATGAATGGCACGTGACGCCCGGACGTCCCACAGCACGCCGTCATTTAGCACCAGGTCGTCGGTGGGGTTGAAGGTGGCACAGTTCCTCTTGTAGTTGTTGGCCAGGGCGGGGTCGTTCAGGGTCAGGGTCTTCTGACCCGTCTGGATGTCGTAGATCTGCAGCACACAGAGACATTTTTTTAATGGAAATATAAAGACGACATTTGAAAGATAAACACTGACTAATTTCAGGTAACATACGTGTGCGACTTGGTCCTTGGTGCCGATGACTCGGTCCTGAGAGAGTTTACTGAACTCCACATAATGTTCGTCTGCAAATGAGTTCCTGAGAAAGAAATACAACACGTGAACCTATGTGATGCATAGAAGGAGAGAAGCTAACATGGAGTGCAAAGTTACAACTATGAGTGAGTGAGAGTTTTACTTCTTGCTGAAGACACTGTCCATACTCCACAGAGCCGACAACGGGAAACTCCAAGAAGCAGAGGTGAGCAGCAGTTTCCCATCCTAAGAGACAAATGCAGGTTTTAATATGATTTTTTTTTAATGTAAAGCTTTTTAACGTCCAACTTTAAAAGGAGTTTTTGCTGCATTTAGATAGTGTTTTTAAAAATGTCCAGCTGTGGTGCTATGATTGCCTCTCAACCAAGGCATCGTGGGATTTACCAGAGGACGGCTGCTAACAGCAATAAATGTTTTAAACACTCAAAAAATGACGCCGTAGATTACAAAGAGATACGCTCACACTGCAGCTTCTGGGCAACAAGAAGTAAGGAGATTTTTAACGTCGTAGATAACATTGCTGGCCCCACATTAACATCCAGAAGTCAGAAGACTAAAAGGCTTAATTCCTTCAATAAATCTGCCCTTTGCACTTTGACTGGGCGTTGTTTCTAAAAGGAGTTGGACGCCCTGCACTAGGACGTAGAGGTCCAGGTGTTTTGACAGGTGTACGTACCCTGGAGGGTTCCAGGTGTGTGATGGCCGATGTGTGACAGGTGTAATTGGCCTGCTCCTCTCCACTGAACACGTTGTAGAGTTTGAGGTGACCTGAGCAGGTTCCCAACATCAAGAAACGCTCGCAGGCTGAGAAGGCACAGCAGGTGAAACCGCTCTCGTCTCCGTCGCTCTCGTGGAAGACCGACATCGGACGGAACCTAAACCATGTGTCCAAAAAAAAAAGGCACAATCCTGTTTTCCATTTGAAGAGACGTTTCTTATCTGGATTTACGTGTCGGCTCATTACCTGCTGAATATCAGGTGTCTGTCCAGACACCCTCTGTCCACGCCTCCGTATTTGGGGTATAGAACCCTGCTCCCCAGGCGGGCGGTGAAGTTGGGCGATGCCTGTCGCCTCTGCTTTGGCTCGGGGCAGCGGTGGGGGGTGTAGAGAGAAAAGGGGGGGCAGGTGGTGACAGGATTGGGGCAGCGGGCGTGTTGTTCCCTCAGGTACTCCATGATGATGCTGTCAAGGGTCGGGGGGGAGGGGAGGTGGCGTTCCAGCTGCTTCTTCATTGCTGGAGTCTGATGGAGAGAAAAAAAACGAGTTTATTTTCTGCCAGAAATAAAACACTATGTCAACATGGTGCCGGAGTGACTTTGTGTCAATCCACAAATTAATAAATGAACAAATATACTAATCAATAATGACATGAACACAAAGTGTGTGACTGACCTGTATGAAAGCACCGTGATCAGACTTCTGCTTCAGAGCCCGGAGCTTTTTCCCTGAGTTGCAATGGGCCACCGGGCGTTCCCGCGAGAACAAGATCCGACCAACAAGATGCGAGTTCTGCCCATGAGGTCCGGGATGAGGAGGAGGAGGGACGGCAGAGGAGGACGAAGAGGAGCATGAAGGGTGAGGAGTGCCAACGGAGCGAGACGAAGGGGGAGTGGATGAGGAGGCGGCGGCTGAGGAGACGGGAGAGGTCCCGACATGGCCGGCAACACGAGCTGCGATCCCGCCAGCCAACCGGCACGTCCTGGGAATCACTGAGGAGGAGGAGGAGGAAGGGGGAGGGGTGACGCAGGAGGAGGAGTTTGGACAGAAGGATGTCACGGATAAATTTGCCTCTTTGACTAGTGTGTTTGCCGTGTCATGGAGCCCTTTTGCCACCAGGTGGTTTCTGATCAGCATGAGCAGTTCCTTCTCAGAGAAGGTGATCCGTGATTGGGCGACGACATTCGCCCTCTGCAGACGGGCCAGCGAGACGTCGGTCCCCATGAGGAGGGGCTTCCCCGACACTCGCTCCGTCAGCTCGGCGGCATAGCGACAGAAACGGACGTGTTCGCTTCGTTTGTCCTGCAGCACCGGTTCTTTCATCAGCTGGGGAGGGAAAACAAACACACAAAAACATATTAGTGGGTGACAACAGGTGGTATTTCTGGGTGTGGTGGTTCCTTGACGGCACATGGGTAGAAACTGTTAAGGAGTCTGGAGGTGCAGGTCTTAATAGACCTACAGTGACAGATCCTCACCTGCTGAATATGGCTGCTGGTGAACAGCGGCAGTTTGCTGATGATCTGTCTGATCGCTGCGCTGCGGGACAGTCCCACCAGAGCCTTGCAGGCCAGAGCCCGGATCAGGTCAGCATCTGTGATGGGCATCTTCACCGACAGCAGAGACAGCAGCACCTGAGGGCGACAGGTAGAGGAGGCTGGGATCGACCATCACACTTAGGACAAGGAACACTTTTTTAACATTTAATATAAATCTAGATTCTGGCTGCCTGTGGTGAGTAAATACCTCACATTTCAGCCTGTAACCTAACATTTTACTGCACTGCTACCACAAAAGCTCTATTTGATGACATCAGCAGCCTGGATGGGATACTTACTAATTATACATTCATTCTTACCTTTATACCGTTGTTGTTCTGCACTACTTGCCACATGTGAGCCAGAACTCTGCTGTGGGGGGCGGGGGGCTGCTGGGGCTGCAGGGACGGCCTGAGGGGGGCGACAGCAAAAGCACCCACAGTGTTGAGGCTCTGGTCGGGGGCGCACACACAGTTTATTATGACCTGAGGCGGGACAGGGAGAGGATGGGTGACTTCAGGTTGGTAGATAGGACAGGTTAGTGAACACTGCTGATAACTGTGTTCCTCTTTAACAGTTTTATTCCATGAACTCTGTCTAAATAGCATCAGAGCCACGTTCCTTGAAATGTTGCTATTCAGAAGAGATTTTGCAGAGATTGTCATCAGACTTTTACAGTGTCACGAAGGATTGGTTAAATGTTTTCAGACCAGACTGGACCACTGACACTAGAACTACATTCAACACCGGCTCCTTTGCTCAAATCTGATTTATTTTTCTCCACAGTATCTCACAAAGACACAAAACACAGATGTTATCTTTTGTCCAAAAGTAAAACAAAAGTAAAAGTAAAAGTTTCTATGATAAATTCCAAAATGTCTATAATCGTAAATGAGGTTTCGTCTGAGCCCCAAAACAAAGTCCTGCAGGGCAGTTTTTAAAGAAGTCTGCATAAACATGTTAGCAGAGCATCAAATAAAAGCAACTGCAGAGGGTTAAACCCAAAATACACTTCAGTTCACAAGATTTATACAGCAAAGATGTGAAAGATTCTAGATGTTATTACTGAGAACAAACAGAACCAGTCGGTGGCACTGAATGAAAGTCAGGGATCAGCTTCAGTCACTCATTAAATCCATCTGCTTACCTGTAGTGCAGACTTCTGGATATCGGCATCATTGACAAACACTTCTCCCTCTGCGACGCCCAGAATGATGCTCATACCTGCAGCACATGGAAGCAACACGCGGGTAAACATCCAGGTAGAAAAGATCCGAGGGGCTGAAGGTGACAACAAGACTTCTACTGACCCACAGTGGCTACAGGAGACCTGGTCTCATCCAGAACTTCTACGGTGTCCGCGAGCACCAACTGGACTTTTGGAACCACCATCAGGATGGCCAGGATGTCTAAAGCGTAACGCACTGTGTCGCTCCTGGACAGACAGACAGACAGGGAGGGAGACAGGAGGGCGTGGTCACTTATGGACGTAGTGAATAATTGTGTAAACTCATATATGACAGAAGAAACAGCAGTTAAAGAAATGTCTACAGATGTTTAACAGTATGTCGTATGTTTGAACAGAGTTAACTTCTATAGTGTCCAGTATGACAGATTGTTGCTGCTGCTAATGTTAGCTCAGCTCGTTTCTAGCTTAGGATCCATTCAGTGTTCATCAGGTTTTTACTGACAGATAAAGTATCCAGAGGTCTCCTCCCCCTCCAGAAGGAGGCTGTGAGTTTCTGTTAACATTAGCTTAGCTTGTTCCACTGATAACTTGACGACGATGATAAAAACCCTTAATGACACAGAGAAGAAGAAAATGTAGAGACAGCGTGAGATCTGGGAGGTCTGGGAGACTAAACGCCACGTTACAGGGAGGATAAATGATCGTTTACGCCTCCACTGCTCGTGGAACGTCGGCATGTTGAAACAGCGTTATGTCTCTGTCTAAAAAGAGCTAAAGATACTTCTAAACGCGGCTCAGGGATGTATGTGGGATGCGAGCTGATCTCCCTTCTCTGGGGACGGGAGCCAGAGGTTTCTGAGCTGAGACAGTTGGAGGTTAGCGTCAGAGCGACGGTGGTGACTACAGGGTGAGCTGGTGAAGATCCTCCCAACTCGCTATGAGACAATCAAAAAAAAGATTCTTCACAAACGACTCCTGACTCTGAGGGTTCAGGTCATCCGTCGCCATGTTTCATGACATCATCATATCGTCGTCCAACCGTGTGAGCGAGTGACTCTACCTGCCGTAGTACGTCCTCCAGTCACAGGCTGCAGATATGAGCTGCAGTATTAAAGGGACGCAGGACAGTCTGTAGAAAACCTCGACTGGTTCCCAGCTGAGCTGAGGAGGACCGCACTCGATGAGGAACTCCATCATCTCAATGACCTGCTCTCTGCTGTACGTATAGGCCTGAAACACACATGTACAGCAGATATATGGGAGGTGATGAACACGTTCATCAGTTACTGTCTACCACGTCTGTATAAACAGGATGTAATAAATACCTTGTAAAATGGCTGCTGGGGAACGACGGTCCCTCCGTCTGACGAGTGCAGCGACTGTTTGACCTGTTCGGCCTTCACTGCCAGGTGAGCCTCAAAGTACCTGAACAAAGCCACCAATAGTAATCCATGCTATCTAGTACTGCAGCGGTGCTTAGAGCGGTTCACAGCTGCAGGAACAATACAGTTACATTAAAACCCTTTAAACATCAGAAACAGCTGCAGACATTAAAGCCTTCTGGACTGTAAATAATGAGAGGGAACATTTATCAGTCATCTACTCGTTGTCCTACCTGCGCAGGGCCATGCAGGTGTGTTTGGCCGTCTGTCGGCCAGAGAAGACCTGGTCATCGCTCAATCTGGACGCATCATTCTCTGTGTTCAGGATCTGCAAAGTGCTGATCTACAGGAAGAGAGAGAGAGACTCATCCAAATGCAAAGGTTTCCACTTCCAGACAGGCGCCACCATGAACTTAACAGTAACACATTAAAAATGAAACCTGACCAGGTTGACCAGCCGCCGCAGGCCGTCCTGGAGGTCGAAGAGCTTCAGCACCGCTCTGAAAGAGAAGGAAATGGAGAAGAACATGGTGGCGTGGCAGATCCCCGAGGCGTGGGACGACTCCAGCAGCCACAGAGCGTAGGACACCATGTCTGACAACACGCCGTCTGGAAGCACGCACACCTGCAGATCACAGCGGAGAGGAAGAGCAGTGATGTTAGCTTCACCAACAGGCTAACAGCAGTATTTGTTTCTCCATCAGAATAAACTGTGTGTGTCTGTGTGTGTTATAATAACTGTACCCGCTCCATAGCATCTTGATTGTATGCCAGGTAGTACAGGCAGAGTGAAACTCCGGTTGCTGCCATTGACGGTCTGGGGATGTCCAGAAGTTTTTGCACCCCTCCCTGAGCGATGAACTCTGCTGCAAACTTCTTATGAAGGAGCAGCGAGGCCAGATACTGAAGGGGGGGACACGAGAATGGATTCAGTCCTCGTTAAACCAAACCAGGTCACCAGCGATGATGATGTGGAACACTGCCTGGATTATTCAGTGTAAAACCGTTGTGTACAGCTAACATTTTCATTTGTTATAAGCTCTGCTAAAATACTTTCATGAGTTCCTTTTTGTTGGTTTAAGTGTTATTTGTGTATTTGGGATCTTAATTCATGACTGAATGTTTTTGTTATACTCTGTCGTGTTACATTCTGTCTCTATGGAGCTCAGAATAGCCCCGCCCACAAAGGTTTAGTTTATCCTCCACACACAGATGTTTCTCTTTAGGGAGGGGCTGAAGGAGGATCTACATGAAAGACTTCTTTAACTCGGTTTAACTCTGAGTTACACATGCACGTAAATCATAAGTGATGACATCATATTTGTGGGAGTATATTGAGACAAAACCGTTTGCTAGCAGAATGCTAACCTGTTTTTGTCTGGTGCTAGCAGCCTGCTAACATCTTTAAGTCAGTTTCAGCAGTAAGCTCAGGCCTACCCAGATAATGCCATCAGGGATTTAAGAGCAGTGATGGTTGACATACAGAATCATGACTTCAGCAGATTTCCTGCTACATCCATCATGTTCTGGTGGCGTTTGCAGTGACAGTCTCTTACCAGGAGGGCGTCAAACGTGAGCTGGACATTTTTGGTCCGCCTGAGGTCTGTGTAGTTCATCAGCAACGACCGCGTGTCCAGCTGCATGAAGACGGCCAGCAGCTGCAGAGGAGAGGAAGATTAATGACCAGTGAAGATATGACTCTTTGATTTTAGTTTAACTTCATCTCATACATGCATTACAATATTTATACAAGTTTACATTTTAAACATTTTTCTTTATCCAGCTTTATTTCATTTTGAAAAAGGAAACACATCAGTATGTGTTTGCATGTCTTAGGAAGTACTGCATGAAAAGTCTATTGTGCCTCAAGTGATGTCACTTGAGTCGGCGTCTGTTAAAGACTGCATGTTTGAAAATGGAACTAATTTGTTGACTGGGTGGATTCAGAAAGTCGCAGCTGCTCCTCCTCTCTGCTACATGCTACATTAGCTACTACGAGCATAACACACCAGAATCTCTGACTAAACTGTGGACAGTCCTGTTGCATTGTGGGTAATGTTAGCACCAGGTTTTGACGTTGAAGAAGAACGAGTCACTTTTGTGATTGTCAGTAAAGAGCAGCTGTGTTGTGTTTGCGTCTCACCTCCTGGTAATCTCCCAGCGGTGTCAGGTACTGCAGGATGAGCCTCTGCTCCATGGCCGGGCTCAGCGGTGACAGACGATACTCAGAGCCAATCACCATCGAGCTCATCTCAGACCAGGAGGTGCTGTTGGCCGGCTGGTTGCTGGGATCAGTTCTCTCCTCCTCCTCCTCTTCTTCTTCAGTCCCGCGGGAGGAGGAGGAGGTGAAGTTGAGTTTCTGCTTAGCCTTTCTCCCGTTCTCCTTCAGCTCCCGTCTCCTCCCTCCTCCTCCTCTTCCTCCCTGCCTGTCCTCCGTGTCCCTGAAGGCGGCGTTTGAACTCGCTTGGTAAACAAAGTCTGGAAGCAGTCGGGTGGAGCTGGATCCACTGCTGCCACCGTTTTTCACGGCTGAACCAAGCTGTGACGGAGGTTTGGCCTTCGTCACCGGCCTGCTGCTCTCTCCCCCCTCACCCACTTCCTCCCCCTCTGTCTTGTCTTGCTGGTCTGTTGAGATGCTTGAGGTTTGGGTCGTTCCACCCTGAGAGTCTTTAAGATCTGGATCCATCTTGTTGGGACTTAAGTGACTCTTGGCCTCTTCAGCTTGCAGCTCCTGCAGGCGCTGAATCATGATGGGCACCTGGATGATGGGAGGACACAACAAAGACTGAGAGGTGGTAACTGTACTTTATGTTACAGCAGTGACAACTAGAGAAAATACTAAATACTTACATTTATTATATATTATCCTTTATACAGCACACATTCAAACAAAAGCTAAATGAGTGGAGCTTGATTGACACGTACTTACTAATACTTAAGTACTACTATTAGTAATTAATTATTAATCATTATTATTATACTATTATTAATTACCTATTAAGAGTAACAGTAGTAGAAGTAGGCCTGTTTTCCTGTTGAGGGTCTATTCACAGTTAAAAAGGACAGACCTCAAACGTCAAAAGTAGCTGAACATGAATGGACCAATCAGAGCAGAGGAGTAAGCTGATTGGAGGTTTAGTCAGCCACTCTGAATGGGGGCATAGCTCAGTCCTGACTGTCATCCACTATCAACCAACCCTGAACCCTTTAAACCAGAGTAAATTATGTTCACACAGATTTCGCCTGATTAGCCAAACAAAGTAAGAATCATGAGTTTTACTTTCGTATCAAAGCAGCAAAAAAAAAAAAAACTGTAGCATGACATGTTTGGGGGAAACGAGCCCCAGTGCGACACCCACCAGCTGGGCGTTCTCCTCTCGGTAGCTGGCCGCCACCTCCTGGTTGCTCATGGCTCTGGCTAGCAGGCCGGTGGCGTAAACGCAGAGCGGTCGCTCTGCTTCACGAGCCCAAGAGAACAGCTTCTCGACCAGACCTTCCTGTCAGACACACACATCTTCTTACTGACGCCCATGTTGAGGTGATCATACTTTTAGTCCATAATTCCTCTCCTAGGTTACCTTCTCTTGGAAGACGACGGCGGTCTCCAGGCCCGGCATGATGTTCTGCAGCAGACGACAGGCTGCTGTGTTCAGGTTCAGCTCTCTGCTGGTCATTATATACGTGTCCAACAGCTGCAAATCAGACAGCGGAATCTCATCAATCTTTATTTACACATTTAAATACAAATAAAAAGGATATTATCAAAACAGATTATGGTCGTTTATGCTGATAAAGTCGAATGAAGTGAAACAAACTATTTATCAAAGTCACTGCTGATGAGATATTTCTTAAGGTTTCATTTATTTTCTGACTAACACACATATATGGAGCCAATTATAATCATGGCATGGAGTTAAAGGACTAGACCAGCACCCAGTAGAGTGAAAACCTAAAACATGCAGCCGTCCTCACCGCGTTTGTGAAGTCATCATTCATAAAAAGCATCTTCAGGAGCTGCCCCAGCATGCAGTCTGGGTCTGCCCGTCCTGCAAACATACAGGAGTCAGAAACACAACGACCAATAAGAAGAGAAGCTTCAGAAAACACTAACTGCACATATACAGGACAAAGAGATAAAATATCATGTATGTTAATCACAAAAACAGGTGAATAATCCTTTCAGACTGTTATAAACGGACGATAACCTGGATGACGGTCATCAAACGGGTCCGGGTCTGCTTTGTGATACTCTCCCGTCTCTCGTTCAATCAGCTCAGATATTCTGCAGAAAGCAGAGAGGAGACACAGATGGATGTTCGGAGATGTGCAGCTCCTCCGTCTCATCCAACAAAACAAACCATTACAACTCTTCAGACAACAAATCACTGCTCACCTGGTGAGGACGGACACCAGCTGCTCCGTGCTGCCCCGCTGGGCCTCTTCCCATTCGTCCAGCAGTGTGGCGAGGTCCGCCTTACCGTCCACCGCCATGGCTAAAGCCATGGCAGCCGACACGGCGGCGGACAACGCGGACGACAGGGCGGACGTCACAGGAGATGACGGTTCTTCATCTCTGGAAGACATCGCTGCCTGGAAGACAGACGGAGGAGAGCAGGTGGAGGAACAATTACTGCATTATTTACTGCAGTATTTTCTGATATAATACATGAGAGTTGTCCCGTAAAGTATTACCCCACAGTCTGAGTTGTTCCCGCACCTGCCTGCCAACAATTAGATCAATAATCAGGAGGCTGAGGCTTCCTGAGGGGGGAAATTATCGTTTCAACTTGTATTTTTGCTCCATCTATCCTTCAATATTCAAAATATTTCAGCACCATCTGTAACAGCTCTGTGACAGCCTCCACCAGTAATAGTCTGGAACCGGAATGACTGAATTAGTAAGAAAAATCCGACTAAAACGGTGCAAATACCTCTGCCAATGCTCCAAAGAAAACGATCTGGGATCAGCACTTAGATCTGGATCCACCTCAAATTCTAATCATGTCTTCCCCATTCCAACGGTCACCTCTCTACAAAGTTTAACCTAAATCTGTTTATTGCAACTCTAGTTGCGTATCTGACAAAGAGTCAAAGGTAGTAAAAACAAAGAAATAATTAAATTGCTTAAACTTTCAAGTATATCAAAATACATGTACAGTACATGAGAGAGGTGTACATAAAGTTTAGTAAAAAATATTTACAGTTTTTGAGTTATGCCTCGGAAACCTTCAGCTGAAACAAACACCACTCAGAATTAACCTAAAGTACACTTGTAACCATGGAAATGAAAAAATAACAATGATGAAAAAGTTCCTAAATAGCAAAAGGCACAACTTCAATATTTGGTTGTTGTGTGTAGAAAGTTTTGTGAAAAAAATATTGAGTAGTGTTTGAATTATGCTTCGGAACTGAAACATGGAACCAATTCTTATATCCTCATTTCATTTGTGGTGGGGATAATAATAATAATTATAACAATAATAATAATGGAAACAGTGTTAGATTTTATAATATTCTTTTATTTAAACTGTAAAATACTAGTATAAATGTATATTATTTGCCACCTGCCTTGTGTCTGATCCTTTCTTCATATCTTCTGTTTTTCTCTTCCTTTCATAATCCTGATCTTGATTTGTATAATTTGACGTATAAGAAATACATTTTGTGTTATAACAATCCTTTGTTATCTGTTGTCTTCTATAGATTCAGAATTTGGTCATTGATTTCATCCACTTCTGTAATAAAACATCTCAATACAGCTTTTTTTTCTCTTCATTTTATTTCAGTAATTTTTGGGGTCTTTGAGGTGAAAAAGTTTAAGGACCGGTGTCCGAACACTTACCCGCTGTTGTGTGTGTGTGTGTCTCGCCGTTGGGAGACGACAGGACGGTGTGTGTCGGACAGTGTGAGAGTTAAACTGCCTCCTGTGCTGTGAATCCTCACCAACAGATGGCCTCTGTCTGCTCAGGACAGCTGCCTCAGAGGACACCCAGCTAACGCGGTGACAGTTAGCACGCTTAGCTAACTAGCCTAAATTCCCGCCGTTCATCAGTTCATTTGTGCTTTATTCTTTTAGGTAAAGACACACAGGCCGCCTCCCTCTGGCTGATGTTAATGCTAACATGTCCCGCAGTGAGGAGCGGAGGCAGCAGCGTGTTGACAGCCTCATGTCACTCAGCTAGCAACAAGATAAGAGTTTAAAATGTGACGCACTCACCTGAACGTAAACCTCCTCCGTGTTTTAACGTCAACTCTCCGTTTGTAGAAATCCAGACAAATTCAGGGAAAAGAAGAAAATTATGAAAACGCTAAGAAAAAAAGTTTAACGTTCATTTTCAAACTTCTCCCGGCGACCGCACGAGACGTCACTGTATGACAGTCGACGCTGGATGACGTAAGACGGCGCCACTCCTAATGGGATTTGTAGTTCAAAAGTGAAAAAAACTTTATTGCATTTACCCGCTTTAATGGAGTTCATGCATGAAACTTTCTAAAATGTATCAGCAATTTATCATATTAATATAAAATAATAATTAACGGGAATTATTATGTAAAAAATTACACATTATTTTGTCTAAAAATAAAACACATTCGTCAAACTTTCTTGAAAAACTTGCACTTAAAAATAGCAGACATAAAAATCACATAATGGTACAAAGAAATAAGAATATGATGTTAGATGACATTAGATATAAAAATAAATAATCATTGAAAATATATCTATAATTGGAATTAGAAACATTTTAAGTGAAATTAAATTAAAAAGACGCAAATTATTCCTCTTTGAAAAGTTCACCATAAAATTAGATGATTTTATTTTGTTCTTTTTTTAATATATGTATATTCTAAAATTACATAACAAACCAGTAAACTGTTATTCAGCTGAATTTTACTCATATTTAATCAGTATATTTACAATGAAATCAGTCATGTTTATAATGTTCAAAATACTGTTTATGACATTTTTACACTCAATTGTAATTGTAAAGGTCGTCCACTTATCAGGTCGTTGATTCGATCCCCAGTTCACCCAGTCCTATGTCAAAGTATCTTTGAGCAACATACTGAACCCCCATCTGCTCCCCAGGGCTGTAATGGCTGCCCGCTGCTCCTCAGGGATGGGTCAAATGCAGAGAACCTCTTTCACTACATTGTACTGTGTTTACTGTAAAATTGTATGTGAAAAAAATAAAGCTTCTTCTACTCTTTGATGCACTATTGTCATATATTTGCCATACATATTTATTTACATTGAAAACACGTCAGAACAAGTTTAAGCCATGGGCAGCCTGACATGTATGTGATGTTCATACTGTATAAGGAACACAGAGGTGACCATGATCAGGAAATAATGGACGCTGCAGAGGATAGACCGTTCCAGCATTTATCCTGATGATGAACACCTCTGAGGCTGCTGCCCTGCTTCGACCACAGCCTCTTCTTCAGGAAAGAAAAAAACATTTGATGCTGATTGAAGAGAAAATTGTAGTGCTTTTTTCCAGAGCTGCATATTTCTACTGGGATCGGTTCAGGTCCCATCAATGAATTAGTGAACAGACAAAGACTCACTGAGAAGAAGAGTTGGTTTATTCCATCAACACATTTTGAGTATGTTCAGATGCTCCTTAAAAAAAAAAAAAGAACAGCAAAGCTGTGCATTTATTTACATTTAAAAGCAGCCGTCGTATCAAAAGCAAGAACATAAGAGCTGCAGGTCTTCTGCTAACAGGGCTCCTACACGTCTCTTATACCAGGTTATAGTCAGTGGCCAGAAACACAGTAGACCTCATGAGGATGGCAGAAACCTTACTTATTTTAGTGTTTAAAGGAAAATTCACGTAAAAATTAAAATTCATTCCATCATGATCCTCCTCATGCTGATGGAAAGTCCATGAACATTTCTGGAGAGAACAGCGCTGCAGCTTCCTCCTGAACAGCTGAAGAAGATGGAGACTCGTACAGCTGGTATGACATCATCCAAGCCTCCAGAAGATAAAGCTAGAACACATGAAGATGCACCACTAGATGAGTTCTATAAGAAATTACAATCTGTGTGTATCTCAGTGTTTACCTGAAAGCAGCGTGCACCTTCCTTACAGGGTGATCGCTAATGCCTTTAGCTTAGACGCTACAGTGAAGACTCCTCCTAATAAAGGCTATAAATGACATCTTCTCTCATCTATTTGGGATCTCGGGGATCCTGGAGATCTGGATTACGTCATACGAGCTGCATGGAGTCATTCTATGTTTGTGTTTTGCTGTGAAGCTCCAGAAACATGCTGTGGAATAAGAAACTTCACCTGACTTCACATCAGTGTAGAGGCGAGTAGATTATAACTGAATTTTCATCTGAAGGTGAAATTTTGCTTCAAGCTTCTCAAGTATTATTAATTTATCTTATATAAATGAATATCCAGAGGTTTTAGACTGCTGGTTAAAAACATCTGATAAACATGTCAAAGCTGTTTTCTGTTTTATGAAGGCCAATCAATTCTGAAAATATTCTTTTGCATTCATTTCCTGATTCACTGCTGGTTTTAACACATTTACCAAACATTCAGAGCTTCAACAGATGAAATCCAGGCTGTGTTTCCCAGACATGTAGGAACCCTGTGGTTCAGCTAGTGTGTCTTCAGTTTGTCTCCAAACAGCGTCACCAGGAGTCCGTGCAGGAAAACCAAAGTGAGGATGAGCAGAGTGCTGGACATGGGCCCAAACGACAGGAGGGCTCCCAACATGTAGAGCAGCAGCAGCAGCAGGATGGTCCTGTAGCTGGCCAGAGGCCGCAGGCTCAGCCTCGGCTCCCGGCTCCTCTCTAACGTCCGTTGCGTTATCGGGCTCTGGTTTAGTTTAGTGCTGGAATCCGGATCGGTCAGGTAGTGACGACCCAGGCGACCCAGGAAGTCTGGACGTGAGCAGAGTGTGTTCATGTGTCTTCTGAACTGTGGGAGGACAAGAGCAGGAAGACATGAACGCCTGTATCGTCATCTGTGGTTGTTTTACTCATCAATGAGCAGAGATTAGCTAAGAGAGTTGCTGTTCATGGAGGGTTAAACTACCGCCTCTACTCTGTCACTCAGATCTGCTCTCAGGTACAGAGATTTGGCATCAGTACTCTGTAGGGTTGGGTACTCTGTTCTACTACTCTATTACAGCCAGTACTTGTATTTACAAGCATGAAAACCCTCCACTGAGCTGAGACAGACTGGAAACATATTGACTTACCCTGTCGTTAACCAGCAGAGAGATCCTGTAGAACAGCCTGACCAGCAGGGCGTTCTCATAGCTCCTAATGGGCTGCAGCTCCAGGTCTCCTTGATAGTGGATTTCAAACCTGCGCAGTCCACTAATGATCTAAATGACACACAAAGACCGGGTCAGGGTTTGGCCAGCAGGTCTAAAGCTCCTCCTTCGGTACATTGAGTTTTAAACACCAACCTGCCTCCTGCCCAGGTCCGTCAGAATCAGTCCGTTCTCTCCCTGGATGCAGTCTGGAAGCTGTCTGCTGTTGCCGTCATCCTGGGACGAACCCAGGCTGGATAGAAGCTGAGTCAGCTGACCTTGGTTCAGCTACGAAACAAAGACGCCAACAGTCGGGATGTTTTTATGAATGAGTCACAGGAACAAACAATGTGATATATAGAGTTTAGTCTCATCAGATACATCCAGTAATCAAACATTTAATGCAGGTTCACAGTAACAACCAATGGAGACAGGTGAAAACATGACCTCCATGAAGGGGGCATTATAAATATAACAAACGTAAGTAAATAAATAAATAACTCGCTGAGAATTCCTTCGAAATCAACAGAACTCTAAACAACAGTTCAGAAATCTGACCTTGAAGATCTGACAGAGGTTCTCCAGAGCTCTGTCCAGGAACTCGTGGGTCTTTTTCAGACATTCTCCACTCTCCCCGGGCTCGGCCCCGGAGTAGGTGTTGTTAAGATCAGAGGAGCCCATCCCAAACCAGGACAGGAAGGAGTTGTTGGCCAACACCTCGTTGGAGTGATCAGATATCTTCTTGGCTGTGTGTCTGGCTTGTGCGATGATCTGGATCAACTTCATGACCTGTGAAATGGATCAGACTGTGACTTTGTCCCGGTCTAACTATGATGTCACCACACGTAGGATTTATGGGTAGCCCAGGATGGTGTGGGAGGCAACGCAGACGACCCGTCTGATGACTAAACTCACCGCCCCTCTGAGCTCAGTGCCAAACATCTGTTTGTACTGGCAGTCCTGGCCCTCCAGAGCATAGACGTGACTCTTCACCCTGAACACCATGTCTGTCATCACCCGTTGCCGTGACGACAGGTAGCTGCCTCCTTGGCCTGGCGTCAGGTAGCCGCGGGGCTGGCGGTGGTGAAGGACGTGCTCTGGCTCCAGGAACAACTGCTCTCCTGGTGAGAGATGCTAACGTTAGCTTTACTTTGTTCGTATGAACAACATCTGTGGAAGCAAAATTATTCCCCCCATTGTACAATAGATTTATACACAAAATCTTCTATCTATCAGCTGTTTGCAATAATTAAATCAAACCAGAACAGTTTAAATACATCAATAATCACATATTAAAGTGTTTCCTGACTCCTCAGTCTCTGTATGACCCTTAATGACCAGCGTCTCTAGTTCTCTGTAGACCCTTTAGCTGCTATGACCTGCTGCAAACCTGATGCAGATCCAGACACCAGCTTCTGGCAGGGTTCCTGAGGAATCTTAGCCCATTCCTCATGGACAAAGGCCTCCAGTTGGAATATTCCTGGTTTACCTGCTGATGTTCTTGTTTGATTTGTTTATTGCAAAGAGCTGATAAGATTGCATATTTTACCAATAAACCTAAGATTTAATTTACTGATTAATCTGTCGATGACGTTCTCCATTAAAACCAAACACAGCTGAAAACATTTCTGGGTTATTTTTGCTTCACCACGTTCCCACTGAGGAGGACAGGAGCATGCTAACACACAGCTAATTAGCACCAACCAGACTGGTCTGTGTGCTGGATAATAAACCTGTGGTTTATAAGTGGGAGTTCCTCCCTGGACCTCTCTTTGGGCAAAGCCTAAAGCTAAACAGTTTCCCTGGCAAACAGGAGGAGGAGTAACAGGCCGGACCCCGAGCCCTGAGATATGTAACGTGACGAGGCTAAAGGAGAAAGCAAACGGCTGAGCCTCAAACGATGAGCTGTAAAAATGCCTGTTTTCCTAGGATGTGGTCTCTGACATGACAGAATCCTGGATCCTGAGGCTCCACATCCAAACAACATTACACTGTCAACGATGAAAACATCAAACTGAGATGTTGCTCTTCTCACCTTTCTGGATCATCTCGGCCAGGTTTGGCTGAGCGAACACTTTGGCCACCCTGAAGACCATCAGGGCGTTTTTAGCATTAACCAGATCTGTCCTCACGGTTCGGTTCAGAAAGACCTGGAAGAGCTTCGTGTACATGAGCAGGTTCTCCTGAACAAATGACTCCCTGGAGAAGAACAGCTTAACATCAGAACATAACCGACTGCAGTCGATCAAACATCATCGCCTCAAACATCACTTTATTCACCACCATAGGGATTTACTGAGTGTGGTTCTAACCCCAAACACAGAGGTCAGCCTCACCATTTGTCAGGGACTGTTCTGTTCTGCTCTGGCTGAGGGTTGATCTTCTCCCCCGTGTATCTCCACGGTTGGATGTAGCTCAGCCACGTCTCCAACACCTAAACACAAGAGACGACACTCGTTCTGCATGAAATGAGGCATCGGCTTAAAGGCGACAACAGAAAGGAAGCAGCGGTTGAAGGAGAAGCTGAACCACAGGACCGTAGCTACAGGACAAAGAAGCAGAAGTGCTGTAAAAATGAATCTTTATTTTGGGGGAGACGTTACCGCTCTGAAGGAGGCGTCCAGGGGCCAGTGACCAAAGCAATGCTGCAGAAACAGGTAGAGTTTCTGCTGCACAAAGCGCTGCACCACCACTCTGTAGACCAGAGAACAGAAGCATTCATTCAGTGAACTCTGGTTAGGCATGGGAGACTACACCACAGCCCCTCTACCCAGAGGAGGTACGATCCTGTACTGAAAAACCACCTGTAGAAAAGTACTAGATACCAAGGCGAGGCAAGCAGAGCTGGTACTAAGCAGGAGAAATGCTGCTTTAGTCCACAAACATCTCTGGAGCCTCTCAGTTAAACAGAGCTGCAGGATTCTGTTAAACATGATGGAGACTAGTTTAAAACATGAAGACTCCATAAAGATCACAAGGAGTCATTTAAATCTCCACACGCCTCAAGATCCCAAATAGATTTTGGATGAAAAATGTTTAGGTGTGGATTAAATGTGGATGCAGACCCAGGTAAGACTGAAGAAACTGTACAGAGTCAGGTTGTTAGTCTTCAGTAGTTTCTTTTAAAACTCGTCTCCACCTTCATCAGATGTTTCACAGGATGCTGCAGCGCTGCACAAACTTCACCCACAGGGCTGAGCAGATAACGTATGGAGTTCCTTACCTCTTGAACTCCTCCAGCGGGCTGGTGTGGGAGTGGGCCGAGGGTGAGGAGGACAGCAGCTCGGGCTTCTGGCTGTTGGAGAAGGCGTGCAGGTGTTTGACCAGGAGACGCACCACCAGGACGTGCTCCTCCGTTGGGCTGAACGGTTCCTGAAAGGGCAACCAGCCACAAAGGTGCTACAGAATCACACGACACCCAATCAGCTCCCAGTTCAGAAAGCAGCCAAACGTAATGCATCCCAGTCCGAAAGCAGCCAATCACCAGCTCAGAGCGTTTTCTGTTTCATAGAGTACAGAGGTCTCACACCTACAGAGGAACCCTTTGGTTCTTCCAGTATTACTGGGAGAACCAAAGGGTTCAGTGGAGCTCAGGTGGAGTTTAGTTTGCTGCTCTGATTTTATTGGACTGTGACAAAACTCTTCACTTTTATCTGCTCTGCTTCTGGACGCCTCATCATCATCTCCATTATGTGATTTGATCTCATCTCATCCCTTGACATCAAACACCCTCCTCAGACAGGATGAGTGCTAAGTCTTTTAGCTTAATGATCCAAGTAGCATCTTTTCAACTCATTTTCTGGATCTCCGGGTTCTGAAGTTGTGGATTATTCTGTTTGAGCTGAATGGAAACATTTCATGCTCGTCTTCTAAAACATGTCTCCGTCTTCTTCAGACATTTAGGAGAACAGGATTTACTGCGAGGCTCCAGAAGCATTTTGTAGACTCAGAAACTTCACTCGACTTTCCATCGACACGGTGGTGAGGAGGGAACGACTGAACTGTCACTTTTGGATAAACAGTTAGTTTTTTTTCTCTACTTGCCAGTCAGAAATGCCCTCTATATAAAGTCCATTTTTACCCCCCCCCCTTTCTTTTAACAAACTGTTGTATTTATTAGTGGCTGTCAAATAACAACAAACACTACATTTAATTGTACATGACCCAGATCTGCACTAAAATGTAACGGGTTCCTTCCTTACCCCTGCCTCACCCCTCAACAAAGCTTCAGGAAATCACTTCAGTAGTTTTTCAGTAAAATGTTGAAAATGCCCGAAATCAAAATGTTAAAGTGGAAAAATATGTGGATCCATGAAAAAATTAAATGGGTCCTGTAACGTAGTTTTATACATAAATTGTTGAAAAGCAACCAACAGTCAAAGGTGGAAACGTAGAAGGAGATAATAAGAATATTTTCTATCTCATCCCAAGCTGAGGATGTAAATCTGTTTAAGACTGACAGCAATTCAGAAACATCTGATTTATAATTGATTCATTAATTTTGATCACTTCCCTGATTTTTTAAAATGTTAACGATCATAATTACATTTTAATAAATGACAGACAGAAATAAAGGTGGGACCTCAGTTCTCCATTATCTGTTTACAGCAAAGCTTCTACATGATGTCAGCAAACACAAATATGACCTCTGTAAAGCATAACAAAACATACAATAACCAGATGGTTTTATGAATGGCATGAACACAGAAATGGATTAAAATGTAGTCGTGTCTTTGGCTTTACGGAGACAAATAGTGTCGACAGAGAGAACATTTATCATGTGATGCAAAGCAAACTGGACTTAGTGTAAAAAAAAAAGAGCATGCACTTAAAAACACAAACCAGTAAGAGAGAAACACACAAACCAGTAAAAAAAACAAACTGCTCAAAGATTCAAAGCTTCATTCCAGGATTACTTTCTCTGTCAAGGATACTTCTCTGCTCCACTTCACAGTTTACAGTCAGACCAGAGGAAGACCAGGAAACTGGAAAACCAGACTGAAGAGGATGTTCTGGTAAAAACTGGTGACACCAGTCCGTCATCATAGAGGACAGGTTCTCATCATGACTACATGAAAACAGTGGCAGTAGCTCTTATTTAAGCCAGAAGTCATTAAACTGAGGCCTGCACTACGAAGCAGCATCTGGTTATCGAGGGTCTGAAGCTGAGCCGACGTTAGCTAGCCAGCTAGCTCAGAGTCTGACATCAGCACCAGCTGCAGGCCAGATGAACAGATATAAAACACGTCTGGCCGACTATTTCAAACTTTTTCAAACCACAACGTCACTTTTTACATTTAAAAAAAAATTTTTTTTAACTAATCTTTTATCTTTTCACCAGGCGAAAAATTTTAGTGACCGGACATCTGGATCAAATGTTATCAGGGAAACAAGCTGAGCTAACTTTGGTGGAAAGTGCTGGAGAGACACTGACTTTAAAGTTAAACTGCTTTATTCAGTGTTTTTACCAGTTTAAAGGACCAGTTCTATTTGTTTTGCAGATTATCTCTCCAGATAATTCAGCTTTCAGTGAAAACTTTCAGTGAATTTCTCTGAATGCTAATAATGATGTCGTTCCAACAAGCAGCAGTGATCGCAGTGTCTTTTTAGAGAGACTGTAAATAACACTAAACGTCTTAAGTAACGATGTATCTATATGATATGAAAGTGAATTTAAATCTTTATATTTAGTTTTATTTTTCCCAATCCATTGGACACACTCTCAGAAACACACTGATGTGTGATCTAATGATGGGGCAGTGATATTTTATCAACTTAATGAGTTGTTAACAACCTTTTGTGTGACCGTCACTTAGCATGAGGATGTTAGGTTTAGTGAAGCTGGATAACAGAGATATCGATGGATGTGTTGAACCAGCTTCGTCATACAAGCCTCAGTTTAAAGTCGGGCTAAAAACAGGCCGACATTAACAGCAAACTGCTGCCATTCATTACCATTGTTTTTCATCATTATGGCTGTGAGTGACTAACTCTACATCTTCTTCTACCCTGTTTTTTACAACTCTCCACATGACGGCTGCTTGTGTGAAAAAGCAGGAAGCATGCAGCCGACATGTGACTGGAGGGACGTCTCCGTGTTTCCAGTAGGAGAGAAGTAACCTTGACGGTAACCTTTACTCACTGAGGTTTACCTCCAGGAGGCCCCAGAGGGGCGGGGGTGAATGAAAAGGTAAAAGTACTTGGTAGGTGTGGAGGGTCCCAGAGCCTGGTGGGGCGTAGGGTTGGCACGGCATGCTGGACATACTGAGGCGGTACTGCAGCAGCGCCAGCTGTTCACCCGTAACCACCAGGAGGGGGGGAGGAAGATGAGGAAGAGGAGAGGTGGAGGAGAAGGAAAAGTGACAATAAGGGAGGGCGAGGAAGAGGAGGAAGGAAAAGTCCAACCAGACAGAAACAATTGGCCAAAATGTTGAAGAGGAAAAAAGCAGAAAACAGGAGAAAAGACAAACAAAAAATATTGACTGTGGGAAGAAAAGACTGTTAACAGCTGGAGGACGAAGCAGAGACGGTTCCTGCCAGGGCTGCACGATATCCTTCAGCGATGACATCACAAGTCACATGACAGGACGTCGCACCGCGGCGGGAAACGCTGGAAATGTTAGGATTCCAACTCATACTTTACTGTTTTCTGGGATCACAGTGAGTCTCAGTCTGTCAGTGGAGGAAAGATCCACCAGCATCAGATGGAGTCAGAGTCACTAACAAACACCGGAGCTGCTTCAGTAGAACTAATGCAAACTGAAAGAAGCTGGGATCCAATGTTTTTGCACTGTTGGTATTTGGTGATGTATATTTATTGTTTTGTTTGGTTTATCGCAGCTATTTTCTTTTTTAAAATTTACATTACTAATCAGATGTGACTCTGACTGATGGCCGTCTTTATTTAAAAAGCTCTACAACGATTCATTCTTTACAAATAGACGTGTTCCAGTCATCTGGTGTAAATAGAACTTGTATTTCATATTGTAATAAATATGTTGCAGAAGATAAAAATGTTGTAATGTCGGTGTTTCTGGTATCGTGCAGCCCTCGGTCCTACACTCCACACAAACACCATCACATCTCTGTAGGCATGGGAATGATGTCACACATGTGTGATGTGTGACATCATTAATGACATGAACTCTGTTCAACTGTAAGATTTTTGTTGAGCAGATGAAACATATTTAATCTGAGACACTTTGGTGAATCTATACTGATCTTTAGTTTTTAAGACGTTCAAGCTAAAACCAACTCAGCCAAAATCTTACAGTTTAAGTCCACAGAACAAGAAACAGTAACTCGACACAGCAGTTAATTATTTTAAAAAGGTGAGGATCTGATTCAGGGGACTCGAACTGAAAACGGCTGTTAACACACCGTTTCCTCTGCAGCCTCATGGAGCAGAAAACTATCAATACAAGATACAGAAAATATTTAAATGACTGTTTTAATAATAATTTATTCATCTTCAAGTCATCGTGCTTCAAATATGAAGATCTGCAGATTGATTGATTATCATATTAATCAATAATAAAATGGTTCTCCATTAAGTAACTGCAGACAACTATACTGCTGTATAAGAACAGAGGAAACAGTGTTGTTGGGTGGATGAACACGCATCACACTATTCATGCAATCTACATGTCTGAGGGTCAGTGTGTAACTATAGGGTCCATCATGTGTGTGTGTCACATGAAAAGGACACACACCACCAGCATAAAGTCTCACTGTGATTGGGGTTTAACAGGTTAACTATTACATTAAAACATGGTCATTATAACAGCATGTTTCTGTCTCTATCTGATGAAACACAGACGGTACAGTGATGTTGTTTTAGTAGAACCTTCCAGGAGGGCTGGTTGGTGTAAAAAGGGTTTAAAAATTGGTTTGATGTGCTGTTGACCCAGCAGCCGCTGCCACTGAGCCCATAAATGAGAGCGCAGGAGGAACTACTAACGATGTGACGCATCATATTTTATTTCTTACATCAACCGTTAAATTTAAACTTTCTTCTAAATATTAACATCAAAATAAGGAATCAAATAAAACTTCAGCCTCGAGTTTATGGGAACATTCAGTCGAGTTATGTCAGAGGTAAGTAAATATTCTACAGTATTTTAAAAAATACCACTAGTTTTCACTTTCTCTATAATATTATATGTTTATATCTGTAACATGTAGAAGTTATTTTGTCCTGAATGAAAACTAGTTTCACAGCATCTGAGCTTAAAAAAAATATTCTGACCAAATATACTTTTTATTTCCTTAAAATGTTTTTCTAATGACTGTTAATATTAGTGCAGATAATAGTCTTACTCCATAATATAACTGTTTGAAAATTGCTAATTGTCTGTTAACTAAACAAGTAGTACTATTATGTTTATATATATATATATTTGAACTATGTTGACATTATAAATCATCTTTATTTATTTTCAATAGATGAATATACACCCTGACAACCGAAGCGCCAAACATTTATGACTTAAAGTCTGTTTTGGTGCCTGGAATAAAAACCTGACTGCAGACAGATTCTGGAGATCCGATTTGTTGTGCACCCTCAACCAGAAACCTTCAGCATGTTGTGACTCTGTGTTGGTATTTCACGTGCAACAAACAACAAACACTTGTTGACAGGACATGCAGCATGCAAAGGATGGGAGAGGATGCAGAAGCTCTACTACAGGAAGCACATCCCAGACTCTTTAAAGCAGCAGCTTTACTCTGCAGCTACTCGTGTGCTAAAATCTAAAAAAAGGGTCTTTAAACCTGTGAACCTGGTGCTTCTAAAAAGAGGAACAGGGAGGTCTGCTGTTCATTCACACTGCAAGATACAATCATGTCTGTTTATCTGAGAGAAAACAGCCAAATCCTTTAAACCACAAACATACTGGTGTGTTGACATGTGACTACTTGCAGTGTGAAAAGCCTGACAGGGATAAACAGTGATTCTTCACCGTGTTCTGCTCAGGGTGTTTCTGTCACTGGTATGTCTTAAATCTACAGAACATGGTGGGACCTCCTAAAGGCAGCATTTTACCACCCTGGGCCAGCTGAGGTGGGACAGAGACGATGGTGGAGGTGGTGGTGGAGCAGGGTTGTGGTCAGCCAGTCAGCAGCCAGCTGTGCGATGCTGCAGCGCAGAGAGAGAAGGGTGATGTAGGTTGGGTGTTTCTCTTACCTTGACCTGAGGAGACTGCAGCTTCTGGTACATCTCCAGAGAGTAGTGATGGAGCCAGATCTCCACAAACATCTGACCACAAACACACACAGATGTAGCCTCACATTTCACACAATACAAACACAGGAACAGCTGAGCCACGAATGAAATCTCAGTCTTTATCTACGTATCTACAAAATATTTCTGGACAACACAAAAAACTAAAACTTTCTAAGAGCTTTAGGCGTCTCTGCAGCTTCTGTTTGATGTGTCGGCCAAGTTTCATGAATAAATATTATTATATTATATCTGCAGCTCTCATCCTGTCATCTTATTTAAAAAAACATTTCGTTTCTATAAACAGGAAGCGCAGGTACTCGTTGCTGGTTCCGTATCTCACCTGCAGCAGAGTCTCAGACCTCCAGATCTCCTGAGCGGCTGGATCTGCGTTGACTGTGGGTTGGTGGAATATGTGGTGTTTCAGGAGGCTGGGGCTGTGAACGCCGTAGCCAGTGAACGAAACGCCGGTCGATCTGCTGGATTTAAAGAAGGACGAGAGACAAAGACGAGTCATAGTTTGTTCTTTATCAAACTTTCCCCTTCTTGTCATCACGTTCAGAAAGATCGGAGTATAATCTTGCTGTGAATACCTTGGTGAAGGTGCAGTGACGGAGCCTCTGGAGTCGGAGAAAGGGGAGGGGGGCACACTTCCTTCACTGGGGAGGAAGTATTTGAGGTAAGTGTCCACCAGCACAAAGTAGGCGCTGTCAGTGGAGCTTCCATGTTGGCCTGGAGGGTAGTTCTGAACACAGAAAGAGAACGGATCAGGTCTCCCTCTGAGGTGAGTCCACTTTAAATAGTACCATCTGTAGCAGACAGTTCTTAAGATGCACACAGAGAATGATCCTTTACCAAACTCACCTTTGGTGTGATGAGACAGAAGGCAAAGTTAAACATGAAGAATTCAAATGGGTCTGCAGGAGCATTAAGGAACAACCAAACAGCAGAGATGAAAACTCTCATTTAAGACTACTGGGAACCAAAGCCCCACACGAAACAAGAGACAGGAATAATTA
The DNA here is from genome assembly GCA_037577475.1 of Chaunax sp. Z400. Classification (NCBI taxonomy): domain Eukaryota; kingdom Metazoa; phylum Chordata; class Actinopteri; order Lophiiformes; family Chaunacidae; genus Chaunax; species Chaunax sp. Z400. The sequence continues at coordinate 3,022,796 of CM075185.1, forward strand.
GTTAGTTAAACGATTAATAAACTGCAACTAATTCAATAATAAATTGTTAAATAGTTTTTTTTTCAAGCAAAACAAATGAAGAAATTGAGCCTTATTGTTCTGTGAAGCTCTCAAACTAAAGAGGTGATGAATAACAGCAGCATCAGCATCTAATGTGACGACAACGACAACCCTTTACTCTCCCGTTCTACGGTGGTTGGACTTCCTGCTGCTCCTAAACATCCAGACTTTCTTCTTTTGAGTTAGTTGCTAACTGCTACCAGCTGCTTTTTGTCGTCGGCTCACACATTCATTCAGAAGCCGGCGCTGTAACTACCTCCACTGTCGGCTCAGAGACAGATCAGTTTTTGTGTTAGGAAGGATACTGAGAGCAAGGTTCAGGGTCAGCAGACCAGACAGGGGCAGCTGCAGCTTGTTGTGGAACAGTGGACAGTCTGGGAGAACTCCCTCCTGGATGCAGGCCTTCACCGGACCCTTCAGGACAGACGGAGTAGAGTCAGCGTTAGGGTGACGTTATGATGACGTTTGGTCAGAACAGACACCAGATACAGTTCAACAGTGATTTGATGACGTGTCACATTTTTGAAACGACACTAATCTAACAGACTAACTTCTAACTATCTAACTTCATGTCTAACAGACATGAAGAAATGTGGAGAAGACACAATGGTGCGTTCAGGGGCTCCTCAGGTGGTCCCATTAAGTTGTTGTTCCTGTTTTGTTGTGTTCATTATGTGGGAACAACATGGATCTAATTTAGAGCATTTAGACAACATGTTTATGGTTGTTTGAGGTTTGAAGCTTTATATTATTATTATTATTATTATTATTATTATTATTTTGTCCCAGACTTGTTGCTGCACCAGTTCATTCTCTAAAACCACTAACATACTGATTACATGACTTCTAATCAGGGTTAATGCTAATAAATAACTGAGTGCAGGTAATAATGCATCTCACCGGGAGGTAGTTGACGGGTATTTCATATTTGTACTCTTCTGCCTGAAGCTTATAGACGAGCTTCATCATCGGCCCACTGAAAACAAAGTCAGAACAATATTAGATTTGATTCTTCAAACAGGAGCCGAGGCGACATGCAGCCGTCGTGAAACACATGTTGCTGTGATCGTAGAACAAAGAGGCTGGAACCACCTCGGGTTGAGAAACTCCATGACGATGTTGTACTCGTTGCTGCGTGAATGCAGGAGTCGCAGATTCCAGCCGGCGATGACGCCGTCCAGACTCCCAAACACACTCTCCACCAGCCAGGGATAAATCAGGTGCAGCTCCTAAAAATCACACATCAACACTGTAATCATAAACTGGTCACACATTTTATTTTATATTTATTATTTTCACTGCTGTGGAGAAACTCTGCCGTCTTTACTCAGCCTGATAACTACTGATGAATATCAACTCAGTAAAGGATCATTAATAACAACCAGTAGAGGGCAGCAGGACACCATAGCATCATCTATTCTGCCTTATCCATAGAAGAAGAAGAAACAGCGCCATCATCTGTCTGTTATGTTGTTGTTGTCACCACCACAGTGATTGAATACTGTAGTATTTCCTGTAAGCTGGACTCGGAGCCGTCCAGTTGTGATCAGATCACTCAGGATGGTCGTTAATACGAGGCGTGAACAGGCTTGAAATAGCTGCGGCCATTGTTTCATCCAAACGTCGTGGATACTGGAGCTACAGACCATAATACATCCCACACAGACTAATCCTGCTGCCTCACTGCCTCCTCTGTGTCTGACACTGAAGCGCCAGCAGCACAACAGCTGCTCTCAAACAGAACCGGCCTCAATTCATCCTCCAGACACCAGCGTAACAACACCTCTAACTTAATGACTTACTATTTATTCATCCATTTATAGAATGTTTGTTTGGTGGGTAGCAAAAAGGGACAACTAGCATGTCGTTACACAGCCCTGTGTCGTAAACTGATAGATAAATGAACCTTTAACACACCAGGAGGAATAATAACATCACTCTTTTCTATCTGAGCACAGGAAAGTCCAGGAAGAGCTACTCCAATATCACCCTGAATTTCTCTTGTACAAGCTACACTCAAAATGATCATTACAGCACAAATATCCTTTAAAGACAGAGTGGAGAGTCAGAGCTCATTCACAGCAGCTGTCTCCTCACACTACATTAATTAACCATAAAAAGGTTGGATCAGCCCTGCGCCTCTGAAGCCAGTCTGGAAACTAACAGCTGACTGAGTCTACAATGATGTGTCATGTACAGATATAAACCAGCTGATTATAAGGAGACTAAAATGAATGTTGGTGCGTTCAGAATACAGATCAGGGCTCCAGGGTGGGACTGCTTTGGTCAATAAAATCAGAGTTCAACTCTCCATTGGCCTGAAATTTAGCACGTCTGATTAATAAACATATTATTAAACAAAAGGAAAGGATGCGCTGGAGGGATTCTATCTCTCAGCTGGCTTGGTAACGTCTCGGTGTAACCCCCAGAGGAGCTGGAGGAGGTGGCTGAGGGGAGGAGAGAGGGAGGTTTGGGCTTCTCTGCTGAGGCTGCTGCCCCTGCGACCCGGACACCAAGTTATGTTTATCCAAATTATTTTTTTATTTGAGTTTGTCAAGCATGTTTAAATCTCATTTTTCAAACAATTGAGGTGATTTTGTTGAGTGTTCTGGGATGTGCATGAAGAAAATCATTACTTCCACCAAGGAGGTTTTGTTGTCACCTTTGCCCATCAGGTGGTTTGTTTGTTAGCAGGATTACAAAAAAACCTGCTGAACTGATTTCCTCAAAAAAGGAAAAAGCTCACTACGTTTTGGTGCAGATCCAGATAAAGGGGCACAACCAGTGAGTAATTTGTTTTTTAGAATTTTCCATAACATTGCGAGATGGTGTATATTACATATCATATATATTACATTGGGGTCTACTGATATGATTGCACAAACCTCTGTGGAGGTGGTGGGACATGGACCAGGCAGCTAAACAGACAAACTGTGGGTTGTCTGGCCTTGGCAGATGTATACGCTCTACTGGGTGTCATTGTAGTTCTAGTTTACATAATGTGATGAGAAATTACTGACAAAAACAGATAATATTTCAAATGTATTGGATGCATCTAAATGAAAAAGTAAGATGCCCCAGTGCAACCAGTATAAAAACTATGACATATGACATTACCTGACAAACGTATGATCATCAAAGAGTTACAGCCTTAGGAGTTCATGCTGTGATTATTATCTTGATCAGTCATTTTTACAAATATGGCCATAAACATCCTTTGGCATTCACAACAAACGTGATGATGCAAAGAGAAGACTGGTGGGGGAGTGATCGGTACCTTTGCAGGATATTCATCGATGATCTTCACCAGATCTTGGCATCGCTGGAGGAGGGTTCTGGTGCTCAAATCAGCTTTGAGGTTGGCCTGGGGATATAAAATATCACAACACATGAGAATGAAAACGCTTTATGAATCACAGAGACAAAAAGAGCCAAAGAATACATCCATGGACAATTCAGATGTAAATGCAGGACTCATACGGAAGAGAAAAACAATCATCAAATACTATAAGCTGCAGAACAGTTCAACAATCAGAAGGACTTAAATACATACAAATTAAAAGAGCAACAACTATTTATGATTATTATAATACAATAATGACATATCTGCCACTTATATCTGCTACTTATCTTCCACCACTGTATATACTGTGTATACTATAGCATAGTACACATTAATTATATTCTATTTTATGTTTTTTAATTAATTGTATTTGACTGTTTACTGTTGCTCTTATTTTCTTTTTTGACTTTTTCTCTTCATAATGTGAGCAACAGCAATGTTACACTTTCCCTGAAAGGATCAATACAGTTTTTCTGATCAGATTAACAACTGGGTGAAATTTCGTCCAAACTAATTAAAGTCAACATGTACTAATATTCATATTAGAAGAGACTTACCAGTAAGAAACTGGGCTGTTGTAACGTTGGAGCAGCCATGTAGGATCCTTTGTGTCTTTTCTTATGAACAGTGATTTGGATCCTACCTGGACGAGATAAACACGCACGAAACTTTTATTTTTTCAGTCGGAGGTCGACACAACCTAGCTTTAGCCCAAAAGTTGAGCAGAAAATAAATTATTATTATAACAAGTGGATACTGTGGCAACAGGACGATAACTGTATGTGCTGTTAATCCCTCAACAATGTCTCCCATTGACTGGAAAACTCAGTCAATGAACCAGCAAAACAGCATGAGCGAGCTAGCTGGCTACAGCTAACTAGCTAACAATAGCTAGCGAAGCAACCTAACCTGAGAGCGACAGCAGAGAAGTCTTCGAGTGTCCGTTAAAAATAAACCGTAAACTCTGTGAAAGTCTTCAAACTTTGACGTGAACACATCTTTACCTCCGCGGCTGACTGTAAATTCAAAATATCGACTTCTTTCCCATCAACAGCGTTTCCATTAGTCTGATTCAAACAGGACGGAAAGTGCGGCAGGCGATGGAGTCTTCTTCGTTGGTGTTTTGGTTGGTAGTTGTCCCGTTTGCTCATTACTGCCACCTTCTGGAATTACAAAAGACCTCCAACATGCTTTTCCACCGTACATTACTGTAGTCTCCATCACCTCCTCTTCCCAGCATCAACAACGACAACAACAACAATAATAATAATAATAATAATAATAATAATAATAATGTAGTTACCACATAGCAAACCTTTGTGTGTTCGTTTCCCATTGAGTCTGCAATACTTTCCCTAAGTAATTACCTCTTTCACCAATTCCAACTGCAGCAATTCTATAAAAAAAAATTTAAATCTCATTTTAATCATTTTAATAGTTGTAGCCTCTTATAAACTCAAAACAAATTGTGGTTATTAGTCTACCTTTGAAAAATAAACCAAACCATTCTGTGAGTGAAAAAAATTAAACCCCTTAAATGTTTTTATTTCATTATGCATCATTTTGTGACTTAATCACATACAGTATAACACAATTTCATTCCACAGTTCTTGATCTCAAAGCTTATTAGAGTTGTGAAGTTAAAAAAAGTTTTCATTGAGCTTATATGACAGAAAACACACAGAAAGTGTACTAAACTCTAGCTATAAAGAAAGAAAACTATCAAAAATAGAGTTCTTTAATATACATTGATGTAGATAATTTTATATTAGTTACATGGCAGAATGAATAAGACATACATGACCTATTCTCCACCAAGGTCCATGTCATGTGTGCATTTGAGGCCTGTATTCAAACCACTATGAAGCCATAGATCTTACTTGCGTACATTTCAGAACAAACATAAATACATGTAGAAAACAATGTAACAATGTTAAATGTATTTGTTAAACACAGTTAAATACGTAGCAGTAACTCGGGCAAACACTTTTCATGTGTAGTTTCTTGTCATTAACTTATATTGAATATATAGTATGTATATATTTCTGTCTGTATTGTATGTGAGATCCTGTTAAACGTTCCCTGGTTTGTCATGAAGATTTTACAGTTTTGCTACAAATGTCAGCTGATGCCATTTTGCAGTTAGAAAAAAGATTGTTGAAATGTGTATATCTGTAAATCCACAACATCTAAATAAAAGCAGATATTATGACTAGACTCTATTTTAACCCACTAGTCTCTCTAACGCTACATCGGTAACTTTAAACTCTAGCTTATTTAAGCTAATTAGCTTAGCAACCTAATTCAATGGAGAAAAACACAGAGGATGAGCATCACTTAACACTGATTTAGTTTGTAAACCTGACTTTTCTTGATGGCCCAGAGTTAAATCTGAGTTTTTTAGTAGAGTATGTCCCTGTCTGTCCTTTCCTGGTCTTTATTTGTCCCTGTCCCAACATGTGTTCATGGCATCAAACTCAGAGTGAGCAAATATTTACAAAATCAAAGCAGTTGATGAGGTTAAATATTAAATATTAGTCTTTGTACTGTTTGTAATAGAGTATATGTCAAAAATAGTCTTAAATGTGTTTACACCAGTGAGACCTGGCCCAGCTGTAAATCTGAGGTGTGTCATGGATTGATTTATCATTCATACGCCTAATGCCACCATGTTTGTTAACTAAATCCCAAACACTAATGATATAGCTTTTATCTACATATCCATTTCTGTTGTGTCTAAATGTAGGAATATTCGGCTAGAGGATCATCTTTTTTATTTCTGTCAGTCTTTCACTACCAGCTGGCATCATTTGCTCAAAAAGCAAACATTCCTGATGAAACCGTTCCTCGTCCTCTGCAGGTCCAGGATCTGTTCTCCTGAGACAGTCTCTGTGTTCTCCAGGGGGGACTAGAGGGGAACCTCCGGAGGGTTGTTCCTCCTCACCCGGGCTTTCCTGCTCTCCTGTTTCATCTTCAGAGTGCGAAGCTTCTGCTGTCGGCGTTTCTCGCGGTACCACAGCTGCTCGCAGTACTCGTCCACACTCAGACTGTTGGTGCCCATCATGTGCAGGTCTTTGTAGCTCTTCAGAGGAAGCTGCTGAGGATGCTGGGGTATCCACGAGTTCCTGTGTCCCGGCAGCAGAGGCGGTGGATGAAGGGTGCCAGACTGGCCGAGAAACCCGGCGACCCTGGCTGAGCCGATCTTCCCGAGGACGCCTGGGTAGTTGGGGCTGTGGTGCTGCTGCTGGCGGGTTGGTTGGAGGCTGTCGTTGGGGATAATGTGAACACGGTATCGGGACAGGACCTGGCTGTAGGAGTGCTCGTGGCTGGTGCAGGTGTAGAGGCCTGTGTCCGCCACCTCCAGGTGTTGAACCAACAGCCCCCGCTTCATGTGGTTGAAGCGGTTGTCGTCAGTCTGAGGGAGAAAAGAGCAAGTTGTCAGATGAGATGCAGAATTCACACCAGAGCCCAGGCGGATCAGGGAGGCTCCTGATCGGAGTCTTACTCCTGGCTAAAAGCATAATTCCCAGTTTCTGACTGATGCAGTTGTCATTTTCCTGCAAACAACTCACATTGTGTGAGTAGCCAATGAACCTGAGTCCATCTGTTGCACCCATTAGAGTGTTGGTTGAAAAAAGAGGAGTGTTAAATATTAATGTTAGTGTCCAATAAATGCACAGATTTTAATGCATCCACTAAATATCATGCTAACAGACGGGAGGCTTGAAGGAACAGTTTACATAAAAAACAAAAACATCGATAGAAAGTCAGGTGAAGTTTCTTCATCCACCAATCATTTGTGGAGCTTCACAGGAAACACCTGAAGAAGATGGAGACTCATTTTACTATAAAAACAACCAAAACTGAGACTCACCACCTCCCTGCTCTCCTGCATCTGACTGACAGTTTTCTGCTGACTCTCCGTCTGCTGCACCGTCCACCTGAGCTCAGCCTGAGGAGACCGAGGAGAACACTCCAGGAAGGTGGAGTTCCCCTCCACGCCGTACACCACCTTCACCTCCACAGAGAGGGAGTCTGACGGAGCAACAAACACAAATATGATGGGAGGATAACATAGGTGAGAATCTGGAAGGGGAGGAGTCAGAGATAAAATTCAGTGTTTAATAAACATTAATCAGATGAAGCCTTTAATTTGGCTGGGAAAGCTGCGGTTACACAGTCCGACCTGTAGAGGACGCCCTGCTTCTGCCTGCAGGACAGGATGTAACAGAAGGATTTTTACTGCTTATTCTCAGTCAGTACTGTGTTTTTTTTGTTGTTTTTTTGTAGTATCAGAAACAGTTCATATATTTTTCAGCAAAAATAAAGTTTGAGTAGCTGGAAAGAACAGAAATTCTCAAAATGAGCTCAAATCGTAGAGCCTTAAACCACAGTTTGTTCTTCCAGTTGAAATTAACATATTTAAAGATTTTATACTGATGACGAATGAAAACTTTCTATTTAAACCTCAAACATCAGAATGTTTCATCCACAATACACATTCATTTTTTGTAATGTACTCCTTCCTGCATTGTGGGAAATGTAGGCCTTTTTTGCTTACTGACTGTTTTCCGCTTAAAGTTGTTTATTTCCAGTCACTTTATTTATGGCTCTTTAAACAGCGTCAGCGTTAAAATCAGCTCCTGTTTAGACTTTTAATGACAGACAGTGAATCAGTGAGAATCTTACCGTGGTCTGTGATTGGACACTGACTCCAGGGGTCTCCGTACTTCACATCCTGTCTCCTCGCCCGCCTGACGAACACAGACACACAATGTTCTATCATTTACGGTGAATTTTTGTGACTCATTCTGGTATCAATAGAACATTTTAGAACTTTAGACTTTTCTGAAAATCCATCAGACGTTTTCTAACCACACCAGAAGAATAAAACATAGATAAAACAGACACACCTAACATAACCAACTAATTTATCCATTTTATTTTCTATTGGAAACTAATAGAAAACTAATACCAGTTTCCATGATAGATTAAAATGTAGCTGGATTAATTATAATCAAAAACAGTGGAGAGTTTAAGCATAAAACGGCTTCAATTACATTATTTTATGCATAAACAGCTCAATATTATCAATTTATAAAATGTAAAAAAAAAATACAGGACAGAAAGCTGAACATTTTATTCATATAAATATAATCAATTCATATAAACATATAAAATGAATCAATGTTATAACTTTTGTTTTATATTTTTAGTTCTATTTTTATTCCTAACTGGACTAAACTGTATTTTAATGTTGAACTCCTTTTTAATCCGTTTTTACATTCGATCCATTGTTTTATTCCTCTTTTATTCTGACTTGTTTTATTCATCAGATGTTTCATTGCATATCTTATCTTTGTCTTTATCTTTGTTCTAAAGCACAAAGCGTTTTGATAAGTTCTCTGTAAATAAACTTTATTATTATGTCATTATTATAAAAAGTCAAATATTTTCTTTACAGGGAAATAAGGAAAATATCAGGAAACACAGTTCCTGTCTGACATCCAAGTAAATGTTCACCTTAATGTTTTATATCATCTGTGATCAGATTTAGATTATTATTATTACTATTATATATTATGATGTATAAAACACACAGACATGTTAAAATGCAGCTCAGTGTCTGTGACTCGTCAGATAAACCACAGAGCAGCAGATAGAGGCGCTGCCTTTAGATAAAGCTGTATGTCCATTAAATCCTCCTCCTCCTCCTCCTCCTCCTCCTCTCTTCTCCTTGTCACCAGGTTTCTCATTTTCTCTCCATTTGTTTTTTTTGGGGGAGCACTGATCCCTACCGACCTTCAGAGTATTGATTTCTGATCAATCAATCAGTGACATCTGAAATCTCTTCCACAGCTGCTGGTGGCTCTGAGAAGATGTTTTCACTAGTAAGTAAAATAGGCTGCTCTTTTTATCATGCTTAGGGTGTTAGCATGCTAACATTTGCTAACTAGACATTTACATATGATGTCATGTGACCTAAAACCACCAGTCCCCTGATAGGCTGACCCTCATCTTGTGATCCTGGACCATGAAAACCTGCCCCTAGAATCTGGATCACATTGGTATCATTATTGGATAAAACTAGATTTCACTGATGGTGGCTTTCTTCAGGATCTAGATCAGGAACTGTTGAAGATCAGACTCGGATGTGTTCTAGATTTTATGATGATGTCATCGTGTGATTATTGTCCAATCATTGTAGACATTATCCAGGAAGTTAGAAGATAAAATCTAGTAATTGTCCCACAATGATAAAGAATCCTTTAAGAACATTCTGGATCCAGATGATGATCCAGATCTACTCCAACTGTTTGGCCATGAAACAGGGAATTCTACTTTTAGCTCCATCCATCACATAAAAATAATTCACTTTGAGCTGTTGGAGCTTCAGAAAACTCACTAAAGTCACGAGGATTCATCCTCTGGAGACCATGAAAACTGGATCTGATCGTTATGAGATATTACCTTCTGATAGGCATGTCTCCTCTTTGGCTCTGAGTTTTAAGAATGTTTCAGTCCTGGCTGGTGTCGGTGGGAAAGATCAGCCTCACAGCTTCTTTATATGACCCTATGATGTGATCAGAGGCTTCATGTGTTCAGATCAGGATCCACAGAACTACAGGATGTAAACTATCGCTGTAATCCTCCAGTGGTCCAGCCTCCCGGGTCGTTACCTCTTACTGGTGGGGAAGAATCTGGAGCACGTCTGTCCGTCCCAGGAGCAGTAGGGGTCTCTGGCCAAACAGCACTCAGCGCAGTCAGCCCCGTAAAGCTCGCACCTCTGGAGCCCCAGCTGGACCACGCCCACCTCACTGGACACGTACAGCTGTTGCTGTGGGGGTAAGGGGGGAGACAAGGGGGAGGAAGGGCAGAGAGAAAGAGTTCGCTCATTAAAGCCCTGAATGGAGTTGCTCCATGTGCTGCAGGTGGTTTAAAAAGGCTTTATGTGTTTGTTTATCTTTGGACGGATTTAATCTAATTAAATCCTGAACACATCAATCAAACAGTTTTTCATCAGATCTACTTTATTGAATCAAACAGGAGCCAAAATCAATCTGTTTTGTATTGATGAGTAAATATCATAATTAATAATTAAGTCAGACCACAGACCACAGACCTACCCTCTTGGTTGACAGCTCCATGCTCAGCACAGGAGAAGGAATCTGCAGGATAAAAAGGAAATGAACTTAAAAACCTGCTGCATCATCATAAAACAGGTTTAATTCAGCTTCTTACCCATTTAAAGTCTGACAACAGGTTGAGATGGTTTCAGCCCCAAAACCTCTAATCATTGGTTTATCAGATAAAACTGTGAGACTCTGTGCTCCAGATATCCTGAGGAACCTTCAGAGGGAACCAGATACTAGATGGTTCCATTAGTCTTTAGCCCCTATACCCAGGTCAGACCAGCTACTAGACGGTTCCATTAGTCTTTGGTCCTATACAGGTTATTGATGTGTGGACGTTTGTGGTTATCAGAGAACTGTATGGAAGTTGTATATGTTTGGTTACATTTTGGCAGATGATAGCCTCTGTAAAAGACGCCTCATCAGACATAAAACCGATCCACCTTCCTCCTACAGAGAGCTGTTATTTCAGCCCTGCGGAGGTTGAGGAATCCCTCAGAGCTCTGTTACAGGCTCCGGTCAGCTCTGAGGTCAGGTCGGCTACTGAGTGTAGAAACCTAACGAGTCTCCTTCTTCCCTCTAAGGACTAAATTACCCTACAGCTCCATTTTTCTGGCTCACTGACTTGTTTCAACATTTCACAAGGGGAGTAAATGAACCCTGACCGGCCTGAGCGGAGGGGTCGAACCGAGGGAGGAGGGGGAGATAAAGGAGCCTCAGAGTGGAGGAGAGGAGAGGAGAGGAGAGGAGAGGAGAGGTATCTTTATCTGGTTGTCCTCAGCCAACAAACCACTCAGGAGCCTCCTCTTTGAAAGCTGGTCTTTGTGCAGAGCAGCCTCCTCTGGCTCCAGCCCAGCGATAGAGAACAGCTGATCAATTCATCAGATGTGTGTTCAGTTCAAACCAGCTGGTTGAGTCTGGTCCCTGTTCAGTGTGAGGCTGGTGGAAATGGTTTTAATCTCACTTAAAAGTGTGTGTACATTTGATAGTTTCCCATTTTCCTTCCTTCCCTTCACCTCAGCCTTCCTTCCTCCTTCCTTAATGAATCTCCTTCTCTTCACTCCTCTGTTCTAGTTTCTCTCATCTTTTTCTTCCCTCCTCCTCTTCTGGTAACTTATTTACAGAAACGACCTTGGGAAAAATCCGCCCTGCTGTCTGTTTTCCTGTTTAGTGTGATTTCAGACAAATAAGTCCCACTGGAAACTGGTGCTGGACTGGGAGATGAGCACTGGGAGACACGAAAACAACCCCTGAGGTTTCATCCATACATGTCCTGATGGTTCTGTGGCTCCTTCCTGACTGACTGTTCATTATGACTCAGGTGAAACAGGTGTTTGATATCATATATACACTACCAGTCAAAAATTTGGACACAGTTTCCCATCCACTTGAATGGGAAACTGTGTCCAAACTACTGACTGGTACTGTATATCATAGTGAATTATAATGCACTATATCAACAGTCATAAAGCTTTATAGATGTGACTTATAGTGAATTTTAAGTATCATATGGACACATTGATGAATCTATAATAATGAATTCTTCATCATAACATTTCATTGTTGATGGTAGAAGTTAAATGTAATCTGTTTTTATTCATTTGAAGATATAATATTCAGTGTTTATTATATTATATTATTATATATTATATTATTATAATATTCAGTGTTATTAAAATATCTGAAAAAGATTAGACTTTTGTTTAGTTGTGTCCTTCAATCATCTAACAATGTTCATGTTGTCATTAACAGAGTGTTTCATTTGATCTCGTTTCATTTGATCTCGTTTCATTTGATCTCGTTTCATTTGATCTCGTTTCATTTGGTTCCACATGATGTTCTTACCTGCTGTTCTCCCTTTCTGCCTGATGGTGGTGCTCTCACCCTGTTCTGCTGTTCTATATTGCAGATGGAGGCTGATGATTGGATCGGTGACTGAACGGATCGGTGACTTTTAAAATATTACCCATGGACACCAGCTCCAAACCTGACCGTACCTGTGTGCTACACCTGATTCGTCTGTGTTGATGAATGATGTCATCACTAATCGTCTAAACAGACAGTCCAGCTATCTGAGTGAAGAAGAGCTGCATCTGCAGTTCTCCTACCAGCAGAGGACGGCAGGCTCCTGTGGAGGTGAGCTCCATTACAGATTCGTTTAGAAAAGGAAGGTGGTACCACAGGAAGTGTAGTTCTCTTTCTTTGTTTGCTTAAACTAGGTAGGTTGTTTATTTATGTTTATTTTGTTTTATTTTTCCTACAAACTATATGTGAATAAATCAATTCAGTTCCGACTGGGAAAGAGGGAGTCATTGTGGTCAAAATAGGGAAGCTGTCATTCAAAAAAACCTTTATTGGCAGCTGTATCTCACCTGGAAGACAGTCAGCTCCTCTAGAATGATCTCCTCTGACTCCCAGGTGTCTTTAATGACTGACACAGCTTTCACCACCTTCCCATCATCTGGAGGAAAAACAGAAGAGAACATCTGACTATGATGTCAATCCACACGTACTGTACACTGTGCAAACACATCTATCAATTTATCACAAGTAAATCTGTAAGTAAGTATCCAAAATATTGTTTTGTTTGCAGTCGATACAAACATTCTTTGTTCTGTTCTATGATTTAAATATAATTACAGATGGTCTGTGAAATGGTCGAAATAAAAAGGTGGTTTGGTGAAAAGAAATTATCCTTAAATTGGAATAAAACTAAATTTAGAATATATATATACGTGTATATATATATATATATATATATATACTGTATATATATTTTCCTAGTCAAGAACTGATATTTCTGATTACTCATCATAATTGGACTTTGTTAATGTTGTTCTTCCATAGTAGTAATAATCATAATCATTATCATATTGAATATTATGGGTGTTCCATACGTCTGTCAGTCAGTTCTGTGTTGGAGGCCACAGACCACAGAAATGTTAACGGAGGGTCGGAGGTTAAAACAGCTCCTACTTTAATAAATATGTAACATATGAATCATTCAGTTTGTGTCTGTGCAGCTCCAGGCTACAGAAGTAAAAGCATGAAGGTCACTGGACTTTCACATAACAAGGTCAGGGTTGTTTCCTGCTTATTGTTTGTCTGCATAACAAAAACATAAAACGTCACAGTCGCCAGGTTTTCTTGTTTACTGTCTCCTGTTTTACTTTGAAATTCTCACCTCTCTGCAGTTTTACTTCCTGTTTTTGTGAGTCCTCATTAGTCTTACCTCCCTGACGTATTTTATTGTGTTTTTCTGTCACTAAACATTCTCATTTTTGACTCCTGCCTGCTCCTTGTCTCCTTCATTTTCCTGTTGCTGGCATTTAGCAGAACGGCATCAAATACATGACATCATCAGGAACCAATTCTCTCTAATACCACGTATGAACAATGAGACCAGGATAGATGTTATCACAGATCTCAGGTCTGCAGAACAAATAAAACAATATCAGCGCCTAAATGTAAAAATATAAAATCTAATTTACCAAATATTTTGATTTGTTTTTATGTGATAAATAATGACACTGACAAACATTATTAAATATTTTCTCTAAAAAAATGAATGCATATTGAATACAGTGACTGATTTTTTAAATATAATGTGTAAAAAAAAAGAAATCTAATTCAGCTTCTTTCAGAAAAAAATATAAAATAAACTAAATTTAAAAAAAACACAAGTATGACAATATATCCTAATAGGAAAATTCACTGCAACACGCCACACACACACACACACACACACACACACACACACACACACACACACACACACACACACACACACACACACACACACACACACACACACACACACACACACACACACACACACACACACACACACACACACAGACACACACACATCTCTACATTCCCTCCTTCAGACGTCCTTTAAAAACAAAATGAATGAATGCAGGATGTTTACACACAACAGATGAACAAATCTAAAGAGACAATGAAAAAATGTGAAGTTTTAACTCAGATCATCCAGTTTGTTCCTGTATTAATGTATTATGTATTAATGTATTATGTATTAATGTATTAATGTATGTATTAATATTCAGTCTCAGATCATCTTTTCTAAATAAAATAATTACTTTTTTGGAAGGTTTTTCCTGAATCCTTAAAACTTCCTCTGATCATCTGGATGAATAAATATTCTGTTTTAACTGGATTAAAAAAAGGCTAAATTTAAAACAAAAACAATAGAAAGTAACATAAATACATGAACACATTTAGGTGATTTTAATCTAACATTATGTGTCATGTTTGCTTCCTGTGGTACAAAAGGTTAAAAATATTTTTAATAACCAGAAAATGACCATTTTTCTTAGATTAAAGTTTATATTTATAATATCTGAACATTAATTTAGCAGCAAACAACGATTAAAGACATAAAGACATAAATGTTGATTCCAATCAGCTCTGCCCTAATTTTAATTTTTTAAACCTCTGTTTCAACGAAGGATGAAAAACGGAGACCATGTCATCAGGAACCTCCCTTACCTGTACCCAGGTGTAAAACATCATAGGGTCCGTCCTCAGCCTCCACCCTGTCCACCACCACCTTCTTCAACATGTAGGCAGCGTTGACCCTGGTCAGGATGGGTCTGCCGCCCAGAGGCAGGACGGGTTCCCACATCAGCTGGTGCTGCCGCATGAAGCTCACCACCTCGTCCGGGAAGTCCTTGGTGGACTTGTGGAGGGCGTCGTAGGTCTCGCTGGGACACTGGAGGACGAGTTACAGTCAGTGTTTAAGTTGAATTATAACATGCTTTTAAGGAAAAGACAAAATAAAGTAGAACTGAAACATTAGTTTTTCCTCTGGGAACTTTCTCCTTTTTGGCTGAATAATTTTACCTCTTCTGATCACTAAAATCTTAAATTTGAAACAATTTGAGGAGGAAAATTCAAACTAAATCATAACAAGAAATATTTTTGCATTTTCATTCCCAGAAAACGCTGTTTTCATGTAAACGGCCCATAAACCCATCAATAGATTTGCATGAAACTGTAATCAGAGATCGGCATCAGGTGATTTGGGGAAGAATCCCAGCAGAACAGGAAATGCTGACTCTTCTGGAACAGATGTTCTCCCTACGCCAAAAGTTCTGGATGGATCCATGTTGAAGGTGAATGAAGAGTCTAAATACAGGTGTTCCATATAAGCAGGAATGTAAGAAATAGAAGAAGTGTGAGATGAACAGACGGCAGACAGGAAGGTCCTGACAGGAAGATAAAAATCACTTTCACATGTTGGTCTGTAGAGGAAGACGTATATTTCCCATGAGGGGAGGAAACAAGAGGAAGATGTGAGGATGAAAAATGCAGAGAGTCTGAGGAGATGACACAGAGATGGATGAAAACTTAAAGGACCTTCTTTAAATGATCCACAGCGTATGGTCTGACCTCCTCTGCTCCTCACAGACGTGTACGTTAGTTTAGCTCTTTCTCACCTCCCTTCAGTAACCATGGAGACCTCCTCCTTAAACACACAGCATCCATTAAATGGATCAGAGACGTGTTGATGCTCAGCAGTAATCAGGGAAAAGTAAAGCCACACTTTGAGCACTGTGTGTTGTGGTCCATGACGGCTCTAAGTACCAACCTGTGAGACGGAAACTATGGAAGCTGCATGCCATCACCATGGAGACTGAAACTCAACTCAAGCCCAAGCAAAACTTATTTAGGAACCGATGATCAGAGTCAAAATGAAAATGTCTTAACGATTTGCATGGAAGTGGAGTTTTTGGAACCGGTTCCAATTAGGAACCAGATCTCGATGCCCTAATGACAAGCTGTCGATCAGCCCTATAGGGTAATGACAGCAATAGCCATGACATTTGCACCACTTTGTAGTAGACACACCCTTAAATGTGCAACACGCTGCACAATTAAGCAAAAACGTATAGAAAACAACATTTAGAAGCTCTCAACAAGTTCAATTAATTCTATTCCTCATAAAAAGTCCTTAATAAAATTATTATTATTATTGTTCAGTCACACGCCTCCTCTGTCCAATAAGGTTACGTCGTATCGCCTGAATCAGAGAATATGTTGGTCAGAAGCATGGAAGCCATTATTCTGTTGGCAGAAGTGATCAGAGGTTAAGACTTTCATTTTGCTTTCAATCACTTCTCACACACACACACACACACACACACACACACACACACACACACACACACACACACACACACACACACACACACACACACACACACACACACACACACACACACACACACACACAACATGGCTGACCTCTGCTGCCGACCACATGATTCGAACCCACAGAGCAGAATTCCCCAGCAGGGAGACTGAAATAACACCTGACCTCCTCTCAGCTCTCCTGACAGGCTGAGCCTCCCCAGAGGAGGTGTTAAATCAGCGGAGTTTAACCCTTTCACTGCCTCATCAGCTGCTTTTCATCAGCGGTGTTTGTCGTTGACCTCACAGGAAACTCTTCACACAAACATAAACACCAACCTGTCGTCGCTTCATTTCAAAAGAATGATGAATTTTTAACCACGAAACACCTTATGCAGATTTTGGGCTTTATTAGCAAAGTTTTGGGTCGTGACGATTTTATCAGCTGTTTTTTTAATGTAGTCTTAGTCGTGAGTCAAATGTCTTTATCAGTTTTTATCATACTTTTTTCACATGATCCAGTTTTTAATTTAAAAACATTTTAGTCTGATTGAATCAAAGAATCGTCAGTATTTGAATCTAGTTAAATAAAAGTGTTGACGTTTGAGTCTTTTCTAAGGATGCTTTCACACCTGCCTCTTTTGGTCCAGACTTTCAGACTTTTCAGTTTGATCTGGACCAAAATTGCAGATATGAAACCTCCAAACGGACCAAGGTCTGGATCAAAGACCTGGTTTTTGGTCTGAGAAAAGTAGGTGGTCTCAGTCCGGATCAAACTGAACCATGGTTCGGTACGTTTACAGCCTCGGTAGATCTAACCAAGGCACTATCTGTGCCCCACCCTCATGTCCATACTTCTGTTCTCAGAGTTAAAACCTGAACTGAAACAAAACAATTAACTCTTAACTCATCAAAACCTAACTTTTAGATTTAGGCCTGAAAATCCTCTAAATCACCTTTTCTTCTGAAAGGAGGACAAAAATGGAAACATAGTGAAACGAAACTCGAACCAAACCTTGTGTCTAAAACCGTCAGGCAGTGAATTCCTGCTCTTTGGTGTAGGATAAGATAAAAATGGTGGGTGTGGGGAGGACATGGTCCTAACAATACGTACAGTTCCAGGTCTGGGGTAGGGGATGCGACCCTTGTACTCCACCCAGCGATAATCAGGACCTTCTTTATGAGCAAACGGCCCGTTGAAAGCAGCACGGATGGACGCCATGGAGAACACACACACTGCTGAACCACGAAATACAGAGCTGCAGGAGAAAAGAGGAGGACATGTTGGTTTGGGGAGAGAAGGTGGGAGATCAAATAAAAGACCAACGAAGAAGAAACAAACACATAGAAAGGAGGAAGGGAAGGGATGCATGATAAAAAGAAAAAGAGGACAGGATAGGAGGCCAGGAGAGAACAGAGGGGGGAGTGTTTTATTACATCAGGGTTACAATAACACCACCAGCTGGGCCTCTTCACCTTTGACCCGACACCCACCCACCCCTGACCTCTGACCTCCGTCACACTGGGCGATGTGTTCATGTTGTTCTGTCTGAAGACGTTTCCTCCCGTCGTGAAAGTCAACTTTTTACACGCTAACAAAACTGAATGTTTGTCCAACAACAAAACAGCCTAAGCCAGGTCTCCAGAGGATCCCAAACTAATTTGAAAAGACTTATTTACACATGTTTAAAAGCTGAAATCCTCACTGTAGTCACTAGGCTAAAAGTGTTAGCATGCAACCTGTCAGAATATCTGCGTACCTCAGCGTTTACCTGACAAAGGATGCAGTTTGGGTTCAGATCATGAGTTCTCGTTGAGCTCGTCTCGTCATGGTCGAACTTGTGCAGCCACCTCAGATAAGGTGCGTGCTAATGCTTTTAGCTTTGAGGCTACAGCTTTAAAAAGTTGTAAATGATGTATTTTTTAATCAACCTCAGGGTTTCTGGAGACCTGGATACGCTGTATGAGTTTTTATGGCATCATTTTATGTTTGGTTTTTTAAAAACTAGTCCCTATTTTTTTCAGTTGTTTAGGAAAATGCTGCAACGCTGTTCTAATTCAGAAATATTTGCTGGACTAAAAAACTTCACCAGACTCTCCATCATGTGGACGAGGAGCTGATGGCTGATATAAAATTTTTGGATGAACTGTTCCTTTAAAATGATGGAAATATCGGCTGTGACATTTATAGTCAGAGCTGAAATAATGAACTCTTATTCAAACTGTTCTTATGACACTGTTGTTGGGTTTAAGGTTTGCTTGTTTTAAACCTTTTTACTGCTCAACATATAATCAAAGTTACATTTAATCTTATAATGTTATAATTACACACCAGTGAACGTTCTCACCTGGACGTACTGAAGACACCATAGATGGTCGGGTTCTGAGGGTCCTTGGTCTCCAGAACAAAGATGTCCTCTAGAAAAACAGAAGGATGCCTTTAATACTGAACATTATGAATTAATAAATCTATAGAAAAAACTGTGATCTGTCACTGAAATAAAATATTTATCATTCAATAAAACATCTCGATCACAATTATTCCCATCTTGTGATTCTCTATAAAACTGATCTTGTAGGTTTTGTTCTGGTTTTAAAATGATTTTAAGAGTCAGATTCTAATTTAATAAAAGTATAAATGACTTTGAGCTTAAAGAAGAGTTCTGGGCATCAGAGAGGTGAGAACAGAGGGAAGGAAGGGAGGGGAGGGTTCTGGTCAAACGTTGATCTCTTTTTAACACTGAGGAAGATGAATATAAAGAAGAAGGGAGGACAGCTGGGACATTATATCAGAGGAGGAAGGAAAAGGAGGGAGGTGTTACCCAGCTCATCAAACTGTGTGTCCACTCCAGACGGACCGGGGACAGAACAGACCAGCCTGGCTTTGAGGAAGGTGGTCCAACGGTTGATCAGACTCCTCTTCCCCCCTACGTCATTCTGGATGGAGGGAGGGGAAGAGGACGAGGGGGAGGACAGGGGGGAGGACAATGATTATGCAGTTCTATTTCTCTGCTGCTGTTGTTAGCTAACAGATATACCAGCTAGCGTTACGGTACCATCACTTCATGTGCTGCACAACAACTTGTTCTGAACTTGCCAAGACTTAAAATCTTATAGCTGGAAACACGAGATTAATTATTCTGTTTTAAAAGTTATTTACTGTTTTTTTTAATCTAGCCTACTTATTTCTAGACTGGAATCAACTTATTTTAAGATTTCTTGACAAGTAAAATTCAAAATGATCTTTTTTGCATTGTATAGAATGATGTCACCAGCATGGCAAGAGGCTTAAACATGGTGAAAGGTGAAATGTATGCATATGTAGTCATTTCTGACATTTCCAGACTCTGATTGGATTTTAAAGGCCCGTTTATGCTCCACATTAAAGACGGAGACGGACGAAGCCTTCGGTACGTCTTCTGTGTTCATTCTGTACGTAATCGGGTACGTTTTCATGTTCACACGTTGAAGTGAAGTAATGCCAACAATGACTCTCTGTTTCTACCTTGCAGACTCGAGCCACCCGGCTGTACACCCTCTTGTCCCACTGTCCGGCCTCCACCGCCCTCTCCTTGAAGAAGAAGTAGACCTTGTCGTCGTCTGGACTGTGAGTGTCTGGGATGGAGAAGGAGCCCAAGAACTCCGGCTCTGAGAGGGAGACGGGAGAGTGTTTGGTAACCTATGGGAGGGTCCATGTAGCTTCACTACGGGTCAATAAGCAGAGCTTTGTGGTGTAAAAGTCTTTCTGGAGCTTCTCACCATTCAGCCAGTTGTGATCGTAAGCTTCAGTCCGGATGTAATGTTGACTGCTGCCCCAGACAGACGTACGGAAGATCGCAGCGTTGGCTCCCATGAAATCTACTGAGGTTCCAGCATAAAGTTCACCGTCTGGAGAGAGAGAGAGAGAGAGAGAGAGAGAGAGAGAGAGAGAGAGAGAGAGAGAAAGAATATCATTAGATTTAATCTCTGACTGAAGCTCAGTTTCATTCATTTCTTCATTGTTAAACTTTTGAACATTTAAGTGTAAACAGTTTATTGTCTGGTGATTTGAATAATGATTGTGTAAATTGTGTCAACACATCCCTTAGACCAGTACAGCCACCACCTGGTACACAACACACCCAACCCCAAAGACCCAAAGCCATCCCTGCAGCTGGTGGACCCACAGGGCGGAGGCTCCATGTCGTTTGTTGAGGCTGAACCTGGCTGAGCTCCATGGTTCAAGGTCCAGCCACCAGGCGCTCACCAATGAGATCTGGGTCCAGAGGAGGGCCCCGGTTTCTCTATTCCAGACGAGGGGCTCCTTGGCTTTTCTGGCTGATTCACTTAAGGTCTTCAAATCCCTTTAATCAGGTCCCTGTCTGGAGACTGGTTTACCTTGCAGAACCCTACCAGGGGCTACTGACCCAGACAATACAGCTCCCAGGATCACTGGGACACACAAACCCTCCACGGCGTTAAGGTGGCGATCAAATGATCTGGACTCAGAGATAGGCTGAGGGAGATCGGAGTAGAGCTGCTGATCCTTCAGCTTCATAAGGAGCCATCCTGTTAGGATGCTTCGTGGGCGCCTCCCTTAGGAGGTTTTCTGGAGGAGACCTGGTGTAGACCCAGAACTACCTGGAGGGATAACATCTCTCATCCAGCCTGTGAAAACCTCAGGGGGACGTCTTGTTTAACCTGCTGCCACCAGCCACCCGATAACAGTGAATGTTTTTGATTTAAAAACAACCAAAATAATTGATCGTGGGCTAATTTTCAGCCTCATGATTAATCGACTATAGTCATGAAAATCATCAATAGGATCGAGGATTTTTTTTCTGTCTTATGTCTCTGGTAACTTTGGCAACAAGACTGCTAAAGTTTTAAAGGCTAAACTCTTCAGTCAACATACTGCATCCAGTAAAATCACAATAACTGTCTTTATGGTGACTTTAACAATTTGAACTCTTTAGATTTTATCACTTTAAAAGTTCACCTTGATGTTTACTGCTTTCTTCTTAATACGGAACAAATAAAAACATGTGAGGCATTTAAAAATCTCCAGTTATGTTTGCTGTTCGAGGCTCCCATCAGAAACGATCAGCTTTAAAAAACTCATTCTGACAACTTAAGCGGTCTTTATGGAGGGGACTCTTTCAGACGTGGTGTTTTATGTCCGTCGTGTCACACGGGGCCACAGCTGACGTCAGCATGTGAACCGGAGACCACACACGCCACCGATGAGCCACCATCTGCAGCCGGGAACCAGACAGTGGTAGGATTGTCCGCTGCAGAGCGTTAGTGTCACCAGAAAATGTTAGAGGATGACGGATTTAACTCGTCTGTGTGTATATGGGAGCTGGACGGGACCTACCGGTCAGTCTGGCAGTGAAAGGCTCTCTGGGACTGAAGGGACATTTTCCTCTGCCCGACTCCACCACGGGAGACAACGTGAAGGATGGTTCCTGCAGGAAAGAGAGACCACACACAAACAGACGATAAACGGGTGGACATTTATCAATTCTCCTGTTCTTCACTGAAGGGTCAGTGGTTATCTGAGGACAGTGGAGGCTTTACAACGAGGGACTGATGGATTCAAAGGGACTGAAACCAAACATGATGCTCAAAACGATGGATTCAAAGGGACTGAAACCAAACATGATGCTCACAACGATCCATTCAAAGGGACTGAAACCAAACATGATGCTCAAAACGATGGATTCAAAGGGACTGAAACCAAACATGACACTCAAAACGATGGATTCAAAGGGACTGAAACCAAACATGACACTCAAAACGATCCATTCAAAGGGACTGACGCAAAAAGATTTGTAGAAAAATCTAAATATAAAAAGGCAAAACTAACGATCATGTTTAATATGTGTTTAAAGTTTGGTGAGGACAGAATGTACAGTTTGTAAGAACTGATAACAGCTAACATACTGATGACCTCATCATCTCAGGATTGGAGGATAAAATACGTGCAATAGAATAAAATAAACACAGAAACTTAGAGCTGCTGCTGTTGACCATGTGTAGGTGTGTCCCTGAAGTGGTAACCAAACATGTGACTTCCTGTTTACCTCTGTGTTGTGTCCCAGGTGTAGGTAGGTACACTGTGGATGGAAGGCTCCTGTTCCACAGGCGTAAACATGGGTCTTATTGAACGGCTGCAGCAGCCGGACAAAGTTAGCACAGTCTGTCTGAAAGTAACATAAAATTAATAATTATAATAATAATAATAAATAACATATCGTCTCTTGTTTATCGTCAAACAAAAGACATCCTTAAAGAAGTGAAGACGGTTCATAAAACCTATAAAATGTGGATGTAAACACAGAGAATGACAGACATCTATTCATCGTCTTACCTCCAGACTCTTCCCGGCCAGCCTGCAGTGCTCCACATGTTCTCTGGCTGCAGGCCAGTGGATCTGATGGAGGAGATAAGACATTCAGGACTCGTACTCATCCACCACTCATCCCTTTATCATTTCATCTGTCTGTTTTATTGGCTCACCGTACGCGTGGGCAGGTCCAGGCTGTCGGGCCTCAGCAGGTAGATGTGGTCTTTGCCTCCGACCAATAGCCACCCTTGATCCTCGTCCAACAGCAAGGCCTGGTACCCACCACTGACTCCGCCCTCCCAGAAGACGGCCGAACCGTTCCTCAGATCTGAGAGAGGAGAAACACGTCAGCAGCCATAGAAGGTGTTCAGTTCCTGGAGGAGCCTCTGGGAGAGATGTGTTTAGAGGAGAGGTTACTTTATTCCTTTAATACTGAAGGGGTTTGTGGTCCTGAAGGATCTCCAGGCTGCAGAACATTAGACAGAAGCATTTATAAGTAATGTGTTTTTTTTAATGCAATAAAGAAGAGAGCACCAAAATGCCAAAGTGATTTGAAAAGAGACAATCTGGCCTGTAGCCACTAAGCTAAAATAGTTAGCATGCACCCTGTCTGTGGGTGCAGGTAGCAGGTAAACACTGAGGTGTGCAGAGATTGTGAGTTTTTGTTGGTCTTGTTGAGTGACATGTGTACATGAGTTAAGACTTGTGCACATTCCTGAGGCTGGCAGCATGCTAACGCTTTTAGCTTAGCGACTACAGTAATGCTTTCATCTTAAAAAGGGTCTAAATAAAGTATTTTTAAATAAACTTTGTGATGTCAGAGCTTCTGGAGGTTTGGATTACGCCGTAGTATGGAGTCATTTAACTGCTGTAATAGTTTAACTCTGATGCTCCAGAAATGTTTCCTGGACTAAGAAACTTCCCCCGACTCCATCAGCATGTCGGCGATGAGTGAAGTTCCATTTCTGTGTGAACTGTTCCTTTAAGTAAATGATTGAAATAATTGTTCCCCACCAGCAGCAGTTCATCCGTCAGGCTGCAGACTCTCTGGGGATCTGGTGCTAAAGCAGGCAGAAAACGGCCTGAACAAGCAGAGCAAATGAACCCTGAAACTCAGCCTCTGGCCTGCTGCTGGGCCGCCGCTGTTTATTCTGGGATGTCGTCAGCCGCGTCTCCCTGAGAAGTAAATGACTTGATTTCATTCCAAAACGCACATCTGAGGTGAGAAGAGTTATAGTCCTCTAAGAGCAACAATTATAATGTAGAACAAATGTTTTTATGGT
The DNA here is from genome assembly GCA_037577475.1 of Chaunax sp. Z400. NCBI lineage: Eukaryota > Metazoa > Chordata > Actinopteri > Lophiiformes > Chaunacidae > Chaunax > Chaunax sp. Z400. Next base: position 3,047,099 of record CM075185.1, read on the forward strand.
AAAAGTTATGATGTTTGATGTTTTCTTTATGTGTCGCTTCTTAGAATAAATATTTAAATTCATTCTCCCTCAAGTCTGAGAATGAAAACGCTGAGTCGATGAGCTTTAAGTCATTTTTAAGGCTACGATACTAAATATTCTGTGGTCACAATAATGAATTAATATTTGTTGCTTTTCTTTATTGATAAAACCAGAATATTCAGATTCATCCATGATGAGTGTAGCTGGAATCACTTTTATGACTATGAGCTGATCTTTTTATTTGCCTCCATTATCCAATAAAGTTGCGTTAAATCCATGAAGTCCTGCTGTAAATCTAACCCTGAGTAAAAACAACTGTATTTTCCTGCTGCGGTAGGTGAGCAGAGTCGACCTGCTGCTAAAGATAATCACCTGAATGAACGAAGGAAATTAACCATGAAACTCCAACAGACTGTCAGGACATTCGCTGCTGTGTGTCCTGGGACAAAGGACGTGTCTTTGAATGCAGCACGGCACATTTGTTACAACTCAACAGCAGTAAAACACATTTAAAAAGAAATAAATCACTGCTCTGACAATAACAACACCTTCATCTGTGACGCCAGAGTCTCTGTCGCTCCACAAAATCCCATTAAATATAAGAAATGAAGCCATGAATGAAAAGGAAAAGGAAAAAAAAGCACAAAAATTATAAAAATATGTTTCTTTACTGACTGCAGATGTTGAACATTTTATCTCTGCTCTGAATGTTCTTCACTTTAATGTACATGTACATTACTAACTTATGATACTGCATGTACTATTACAGTTACTATGAGTCCTTAGTACAGCTGACTGTTGGTGAGTAATAAAGTATTATAAACCCTAAAAGTCAACCTCTAGTTTATAAAGAGGATCATAAATCACTAATAAGTCATTATGTCACATCTATAATGTTTTATGACTGTTTATAATGCATCACAAAGCATCATGTGACTTTATGAGGAGTTATAAAGTATGATGAATGCATTATAACAGGATGAAGGCGTTCATAACATACTGTAGACGTGAAGGAGATTCTGAATCCAGGTTCAGACATGTTCGTGTTAAAGTAAGCAGGCGTTCTCTTCATGGACCTGCTGCTCCATAGATCCATCCATCAGGAGAACCAACGATGGTAAATGGGCCGCGTGATGAAAGCAAACCTAGCAGCAGATATCTCAGAGTTCTCTCCCAGAAGGGGAAGGAGGTGGAGAACCTGACAGGAAATACTGGAGGAGAGGAAACCAAACGTCTGACATCACTCTGAACCTC
>CM075185.1:3053373-3058373 GCA_037577475.1 Chaunax sp. Z400
TCAGGCAATAATAACTGCAACACATTCAAGGTCGGAATTCCAAGACCTCTGATAGGGCAGAAAAAAATACAAATAAGACGTCAAATGCAGACGAACATTGATGAAAGGAAAATAGAGCGAGTGAAAGTCAGTGAGTGACATGATTTACATCTGGGAAGGAAATGATTTTCCTGCCTTCAGCTGTTGAGCAAGTCAAACCTTTTCCTTTTCAACAACTTGTCACATGACATCATGAGTGACAGAGACCTCACCCATGCTGAGGGGGAGGAGAGGGCGCCGTGTGTCAGCCACCGCAGATTAAACCACAGCCATTAGATAAGAGCTGACGTGATGATGATGATGATGATCATCATTATAACGCAGCAGCAACACGTTTGGCTTATTTAGATCAGAGAAACACATCAGACTCAATACAGAGAGAATGTATGTGTGTCTGTGTGTGTGTGTGTGTGTGTGTATATGTGTGTGTGTGTGTGTGTGTGTGTGTGTGTCTGTGTGTGTGTGTGTCTGTGTATGTGTGTGTGTGTGTGTGTGTGTGTGTGTGTGAGGGGTAACCTGCTGTGTGTCAGCTGACAGATGTTTCTCACGCCACACAGAACACATCTGGATCTTAAGTGAACGTTTGGCAGCAGACAGAACTGAACCAGAGTTCATCACGACAGGCTGGAGGTACCATGCAGTTTGATTTTAAGACATTAGCTTTTTTTAAAGTGAGCATTTAGATCATTTGGAGAAATGTGCCTCAAAACATGTGTTGTTGTTGCACAGCCATAGTTATAATGATGTTCTCCAGGTCTGCAGCATATTCCAACAGTTTTAGGGCAAAATGACGCCAACAAGTGATTTAGAAAATCCAATATTCTCCCAAATGACCTTATTTCTAAGTTATGAATGTACAGAGGTGTGGAGTCGAGTCCAGGTCCTAAAAGATGTTTTGACTTTAAAATCTCTTATTGGTGGAGAGAACCAGTCATTTAACCCCTTCAGTCGTTCACACTGAGCTGGTTGGTCAGACAGACCAATTGAGCATTTTATTCCACATGTCGACTCTAAACTGTTGGATTGATGGATTTATGTAGATTTATGTTTAGAATTGTTATATTTCAGTGTAAGAAAATGTTTCCTTATTTGTAGCCTGTCTTCCTCTGATTTATATGAGTAAACAACATCACTGGACTCTGCAGACAAGCTGCAACACATTACCTCGGTTAGCACATGCTAACACTTAGAGAGGATCGAGACGGAGTGTTTTACAGTTCAGGGTTTGGATTGAAATGAAAGCAGCTCTGCAGGATGATAGAAACCAAGGCCCAGCTGTGGTGATGAGTAACTCCATTTACACAGGAAGCTGGGTTTGTTCAGGATTCCCAGGGGATTCAGTTTTTTTTCTTTTTAAACACATACATTTGATTCTAATCACAAACACCTGAGTTTATTGATATCCCATGAGGAATGATGGTAAAACATGCTGGGATTCACTGATCTAATAAAAGACTTCACGACTGTCCAACAAAGGAACAATAAAGATGAGATGGATTAGTTCTGAAATTGAAACCAGCAGCTGCTTCAGGCTGAGTCGGCTTTAGATACAGAGAGAAGGTAGCAGATGCAACAATAGAGACAGGTGGTCGATGGTAAGACTCTGATTTCAGTATATTTAGAACTGCTGATGACAGTGTGTAATTAATGTTTGTGTCAAAATACCAGCTTAACCAGCATATAGCCAAAAACGATGCCTTTTTACGAGCCAGTCACACTGCCGACACGAGCAACCAGGGCCAACAGACGAGCTATATGCTAACAACAGCTGCCTGACAGCGTAAAACCTCTGTGCTTCAGCTGCTGTTCGGACATAAAAACAAAAGGACTGCTGGGTTCAGGCCGGCCTCGGTTACTTGTCTCTCGGACTCGGGTCGGGCTCGGTTACTAGTCTCTCGGACTCGGGCGGAAAAATGCGGCCAGAGCTTCCCTCTAATGCACACAGACAGGACCAGTACATTTGTTCCTGGGTTTCCATGGACATAGAAAGAGTATAACTGAGGCTTTATGCATTTAGCAGATGGGGGTCAACGGTGTTGCTCAAGGACACTTCAAAAGGACCAATGGTTCAGATGGACCAGCAGTAACTCGTAGACCTCCTGCAGGCTCCTCTGAGATGTTGTCCTGGTGATACCACTGAGGTATAGAGTGACACATAATTCCTGCTGAGGTCTGAAACTGAGCTCGACTGTTTGTTGTTCTAACAAATTCAGGTAGCTCCCGTCCCGGTTTATTTGACAGGACACATCCGGACACATCATGGACATTTACCTGTTTGAACGAAGGAACCTCTGATCAAACATCTCCTCTAACTTTAATCTTTAATCTTTTAATGATCGATCTCTTTGTTCCATTTTTGCCGGTTTCTCTCCTCATCTCTTATTTCAGTCCTTTTCTCTTTCAGAACTCGATCCCAGGACTGGAACACCACCTCTCTCTGCTACAGTAACGCTGACCTGAGACCAGACGTTCTCATGTTTCTGCTGTGGTCACTGTGTAAATAAAGTTTGACTGATTGAAGCTCGGCGATGGTTCCCTCTCCAGGACGGCTCATGTTTCAGCCCCAGTCTAAACACTTCCTGGTCTGGATGGTGGATGATGTTTGTTTTTCATTGCTGATCCAGTAGCAGGCGGTGGACTGACACCGGGATCCAGTCAAGGATGTCGAGCACTTTGGGTCAGTAAACGCCGGAGTATCAATAACTGAGAAGGAACTGTGTGTTTTAGCAGATAAACATTTAGCACTGCTAACCTCTGTTCTTCTATTTTTCTGTGTTTTCTCGAAATGTGTTTGAACACAGTATTTTATTTCCATCTGTACTTTAAGCCTTGATAGATAAAAAAAAAAAGTTTGGCGAAGCTAGATTATGGACTGACGCACTGAAGCCTGTATCCCCCTATCCTTTTTATGTCGGGGGATAAAAATGAGATGTTGGATATATGAAATATCTGGATATCGGTATAAATAATAAGAACCCAAAGAAAATCCTGTTTACAAGCATCACCAACAGAGCAATGGGGGTCATTAGATTAAAACCAACCAATTTACAAACCAGTTTACAAAGGTAGTTATTTCACCTCCACCAAGCAGGTCCTGTTTTCAATGACTGAACCGACAGGTAGGTTGGGTCTTAGGCCAGAATCGACCTCATCATATTTTGGGATTTTTCAAATGAAAAGAATGAACTCTTGGTCTCAGGTTCAGGTCAGACGATAAAACACGTTCCAGTCCAGTTTGAATGCATTTAAAGATAATCTGTCAGTCAGTTAGATATTTGCTTTATTTACTTTGCTGTGTTCTTAAAGAGACAATAAGGGAGAACGACAGACAACAGCTGGACTCACAGACTGACTCTATGCTTCACTCTCACCTGGAAATAATAGCACTGAAATCCTCGTCTCCCCTCCTCTTTTTATTCAGCTCCCCGCTTCATTCAGCTTCACTGAAACCACCTCCAGATTCCTCCCTGAGGCACCTTGTCCTTTATTTCTTTCCATTACCTCACCCTCCCCTCTCATCATCATCCTCTCACAACATCTGATCTGCCTTCTGCTGGACGAAACTAAATAACAAAGAACAAAACCTGTTCTTTCCTCCCTACAGAATAAAATGTGGCATCAGACGAGACGAGACACGTTTTACTTTTTATTCCATTTCTTCTCTCCTCTGAGTCCGAAATGAAGCTCTTTACTTTTACAGTCATTCTTAACAGCGATGGACGACACATATCGACACAGGAGAGTGAGTGGAGTCTTCAACCTGCCAATCATCTTCAGCGTAGTGAGGAGGAAATAAAAGAAAACCAGATCCAGTGCACATGTATGGGATCGGGTTCTGGACCATCAAGATGATCCAACCCAGCAGAAATCATCTCATAGTCATTCTGACAACACATGATGTAAGAGGCAGGTCCGTAGAACCAGTCTGTCATGGCAGGAGTGATGCCCGCGTCCCAGCCCTTGTCTGCCAACCAGCATGCATTGCACCCGACCCCAAAGCCTGCAGGTGGTGGGCCCACAGGGCAGCAGGACCATGAAGTTTATCTGGCCTATGCAAGGCTGAGCAACATGGTTAAAGGCCGAACCACCGACGAGCTCCCGTCTATCGTCCAGCTCCAGAGGGGTCTCCTTAATCCGGGGGTACTAACCTCTTTCCTGCTGATTCATTGAGGTCTTTTAATCGTTCTTAGTCTGGATCCTCCCCTGAGTACGATTTGCTTCGGGAGACCAAACCAGAGACTATTGGTGTAAAGTTTTTCGGAGGGAGTTCAGAGAAGAGCTGGACAGCTGGACACACTGTCAGGGATGTTCTTAGGTGTTTCAGGGCTTTCAACATCCTACACCCTCCTCCACGTAACCCACCTGGGGCTGGTTGAAAACTACAATGATTCTAAGACTCTCCTCTCTTGAGCCACAACCATCTAGAACTTCTCTCTGCAGCTTTGGTCGTACTGTGGATGCCTCTCCTCTTCCTTTCTCCCTCCATGCTGAACTGACTAAAGGCTCTGGCTAAAGAGCAGGCAGCAAGTCACTTACAGCCAACCTCCACTGGGGAGCACCTAGCTCTCCATCCCACCTGCTGACAGATGCGGACCAGTCCTGCATACTTGGAGAGTTTCCTCTCGATGGCCTCATCCAAGTCATCATCCCATGGGACTGTCAGCTCCAGCAGCAGTACAGTCAGGACCATTTCTCCCACAGAACTCCAGCAGTGATGGTCCTCAGAATCTGGTCATGCCTTCATCTGCTTCCCTCTTCAATTACCTTTGTGCAGCAGCTGAGGATGTGCTCCAGGGTTCCTTTCTCAGAACACAAAGGGCAAGCTGGTGAGTCTACATTTCCCCATGTGTGCAGAATTAATGGGTTTAGGAACCCATCAAACACATCCTGGATGATGAATTTGATGTGGTGGGGCTCGGCTTTCCAGAGCTCTGCCCAGGTCACCTTTCTGTACACCGCAT
>CM075185.1:3065873-3235873 GCA_037577475.1 Chaunax sp. Z400
CACACACACACACACACACGCACACAGACACACACACAGACACACACACACACACACAGACACACACACACACACAGACACACACACACAGACACACACACAGACACACACACACACACACACAGACACACACACACAGACACACACAGGTCACATTCCATCCACACTCGTCTGTTTTGTTGATGTCGTCGTTCAGAATCAGATCCGACAGATTCAGAGAAAAACATGAAGTTTGAGTTGATTTAATCTTAAAGTGGAGACAAACTTTATCTGACGTGTGCGTGTGTGTGTGTATGTCTGTGTGTGTGTGTGTGTGTGTGTGTCTGTGTGTGTATGTCTGTGTGTGTATGTCTGTGTGTGTATGTCTGTGTGTGTGTGTGTGTGTCTGTGTGTGTGCTGCAGGTGTGAGGATAAGTGTGTCAGTTTGTGTGTTTCTGGGTCTCAGCTGTATGAGAGACAGATGAAACTGTTCCATCTGAGGTCAGAGTGTTTCTGTTGGATCCAAACGTCGTCAGCAGGAATAACTCAAACACACTGACGTATATTTGATTAAAACTCCTGGAGTTGCATCTCATTCTGAGTCAGTGTTGGTTTACCTCAAACATCAGATGGACAGAATTCACACAGCAAGATTTCAAAATGACTGCAAAGTATTTGTAATAGTTATGCAACAGTTTCACAGAAATAAATCAGAGAAAGAGCAAAAAAAACATCGGAACAGGGAAAGGAAAATACATTAAAGTTGATAATAACAATAAAATAACATAAAGATGAATGAAAACAGGGAACAAATGAAATAAGGTGGAGAATAACACCAAGTGATAATACTTGAAGAGAAAAAAGCTCAAATACAGTTGAAAACAAAGATGAATAGAAAATTAAACTACTCAGTATTATTTATTAGAATTAAGTTCAAATAGCTTTCATAGAATTTATTTAAAAATACAAGCATTTTAAAAATAGTGCAGCATAACATTATATATAATATTTTAATTTACCTTTATTTACCTTCATTTAAATTAATTTTTCATTTCATTTTCAGTTTTTACTGACTGTTACCACCTAATTGACTTTTCTGTGAATGGATGATAAAGTATAAATAAATGTTTAAATAAAGATTGATTGAATGAAAGAATAAAAAGAGCCAATCACATTCCTGCTCTTACTCTGAAATACCTGAGCCAATCACAGTGACACATGATGAGAACAGTTTATATTATGACTGGATTCTAAATGAACAAATGAGTCTCACGGTTAGCAAACAGGAACAATAAAGTTCAGACTTCCTCACAAAAACTCTGTCTTTCTTCCTCCTAAAGCCTCAAAGCTTCAGGAGAAAAGACGTCACAGGATGAACATCTTTCAATACCTCCTCCTTCTTTGATTTGACTTCTTTATAAGTCGTCTATTTGTTTAAATCTCTTTATTAAGAGTGGACTAAACATCGCTGAAGACAGAGGATCTGTCAGCACCGTCGGGATGTCTTACTGTCCTCGTTCTACTGGGATGGAACCCAGAACGTTGTGAAACACTTTGATTCCTGCATGTGTTTAACATTCATATTCATGATGTGTATGTGAGGTTAGCAGAGTGTGGATGGTTGGCCAAAGTGTGTGTGTGTGTGTGTGTGTGTGTGTGTGTGTGTGTGTGTGTGTGTGTGTGTCTGTGTGAGTGTGTGTGTGTCTGTGTGTGTGTGTGTGTGTGTCTGTGTGAGTGTGTGTGTGTGTGTGTGTGTGTGTGTGTGTGTGTGTCTGTGTGTGTGTGTGTGTGTGTCTGTGTGAGTGTGTGTGTGTCTGTGTGTGTGTGTGTGTGTCTGTGTGTGTCTGTGTGTGTGTGTGTGTGTCTGTGTGTGTCTGTGTGTGTGTGTGTGTGTGTGTGTGTCTGTGTGTGTGTGTGTGTGTGTGTCTGTGTGAGTGTGTGTGTGTCTGTGTGAGTGTGTGTGTGTCTGTGTGAGTGTGTGTGTGTGTGTGTGTGTGTTTTCAAGAATCCAGAAGAGAATGAGGAGCAGAATGGAATGTGTTCACACACACCAACCAGATTCAACTGTTAATATTAAATGTCCCTCCAACAGAGGTGGATCTAGGAGTTTTTCTACATCAGGGGCCATAAAGGGGCCTCATTTTACACAGAGGGACCAAGTATGTGTCCAACACCAAAGCACCTTTATGGATACATTTCACCAGTCAGTCCTTGTTTGCTGTTGGCTCCACATCTTTGAGCAAAGACACATCATTTAATATATTTTACAAATTGTGCCTTGTTCAAACTCATTGTGTTTTCATATTTATTTAAAATGTGTTCCATAGAAAACAAAATACATAAGGAAGCAAACATGTATAAAATATTTTAGAAACAGGTAATGTATACTTTTACAGCGTATATAACTTGAGCACAGAATTTTAACGAAAAACAGTTCTTCTATACTATATATACTATATATATAAATATATACATATAGTATATATGTGTGTGTGTGTGTAAATAAAGATGTGTTTGAGGTGCTACAAGAAAAAAAGATGAGTGACAGAACAGGGGCACTTCAGGAACCAATCAGATTTCAGCTGGAACCCATGCTCCTCTGGCCCCGCCCCTGTATGTCTCTCTGTTTTTGTCTGTTTACTTGTGACCAATGATAAGTGGGCACACACTCCCACACACTCCCACCCATACCCACCCTCCTGGTGGGGTTAAAGGCTGACAGAGTGTCTCCTGCAGGATGAGGGTTGGTCAGGTCAGACGGGAGGCCGACTGTGTGTGTGTGTGTGTGTGTGTGTGTGTGTGTGTGTGTGTGTGTGTGTGTGTGTGTGTGTGTGTGTGTGTGTGTGTGTGTGTACCCTGAAGCTCCTGTCTGAGAATCTGCCTCATAAAATCTTTATAGTCTCTCTGTTGATCCTGCAGCTACAAACGCAGCGAGATCATCATTAACTGTTTAACATTAACTGACGCTGACTGAAAACAATAAATCATGAAACACATTTTCCACATATCTTTAAATGACCAGATATAAATTCCATGAGATTTAAAATGACGTACATATAAGACGTCTGAGGTTTTTATATAATGACGCTGCCATAAAAACAACTTGAATTTTTCACAGTTTTCTTTATACATGCTGTCATTGAGGAAAACACTTGAAAAACCTAATATCACCTTTATGCTGATGACATTCAGATATACGTCCCTCTGAAACCTGACACTGACTCGTCCATTAATCCTTCAACAAAATTTTATTTTTAATCATCAACCTTTCTCCTAATTGGTGGTTTTCATGTCGGATCTGTTAAGAAATCCACATTCAGAGCTCTGAACTGCACCCCATGCTCTTCATCACTGAATGGAACCGACTCAAACATCATCACATGATCTAAATGAAGACGATAACCGTGAGATGCAGAAAAAGGATGAACCAATAATGATCTTTCTGTTTTCAGATGCACTAAAATGTACATTTAAATGTTAATAAAGTTGTTCAGTGTGAAAATGACATTGAACTATGATTATTGGAGAAATGACTTCCTCTACTTTCATTTACAGCTTCCTTTAATTTCTTTTCTTTTCATTCTCTTTTAATAAAAACGACATGTCGACTTTCATGACGTTCACAGTGTCGTCAGCCGTTTTATCACAAACATCCCATCGTGTTTCTAAATGTGTTTGACTGCCATAATCCTGTCACGTCACCAGTAATCATTCCCAACCTTCTCACTGGGAAAAAAACCTGAATTTAAAGAGCAACACAGTCTCAGTTTTAGTAATTCCATTCATCTGTCCACTCATTCATTCAGAGGCCACTCACTCCGCAAACATCTCCCCAACCACCGCACAAAGGAGCCAGCCTCGCTGAACTAATTGCTGCTGGATAGGAAACAGTTGTTGGCTTTACTGGTGTTGCTGGTTGCCAAACGGGAAGCAAGTATTCAGAAATCAGGAGTGAGTGAAAGAGACTGGAAGTGGGCAGATAAGTTCACTGGTGATTTAAGTGTGAGCTGAGCTCTGCTCCGAAGAACTGAGACGTTTTTATGAGTAAAATATGTTTTATATATTAACTTTGATGGATATGGAACCATTTGTTCTGTCTCCTGTCACAATACAATAGAAATACTGTAATACTGTAATAATACTGTAATACACCATCTCATATATTTGAGATTTAGATCAATGACTTTGATCACAAGAGTACAAGAACAAGTTTTCTTCTAAAGTAGCAGTAGAAGTAGCAAGAACACTGTGTACCTTTAGGACTGTTGGTGTTAAATGAGGTGTGGTCAGATGTTAAATGAGGACGTCTGTTCTACTCCAAACCGTTTCACTGTGTGAACCTGGACTGTGTGGGACCTTTAGGGTGTGTAGAAGAACACAGAACATTCATTAACATTAGATCCTGTCTGCGTGTCTGAGATTTAAATCATTAATGAAGTTAAGCTGCAGTGCATTGTGGGTAAATGTCACAGACGTCAGAGACGCACTTCTGGTTTCTGCTGCAGGTGATGTCATCAACATTTTCCTCATTAATGATGGATTATTTCATCACCTGCATCCCATCAGCTGTTGATCAGAATGATCATTTTTCTGATGGATCTGCAGACTGTGATTGGCTGCATCACTAGACCTGTTACACACAGGGATGTGCCCAGATTGTGCGCCTTTAAAGGATGTTCGACAGACTTTAAAGGCCCTCATGCCACAGACTTCAGACCATGTGCTTTAGATTGTTTAATCTCACGTTAAAAAACTGGAGCAGACTGAACTTCATCAACATTTGGCTCCTGCAGCTGTGGTTTATCACGCACAGATCAGTCGAACTGTGGGATAACGGAAAATAAGAGCTTAAATAACCTTCAGTCTGAACAACCCTGATCACATTTAGCTGCAGGTAGTTTAAAACAGCCTCAATTAAAGTAAAGCTAAATTAAATATTTATGAGCACCGTTGGACCCATCAACACAGCATCACCTCCCACATCGTTGTTCTGTTATTTCTTACAGCTGCTGCAAGTATTTCACTGTAGAGAAAAGCATCTGCTGCTGAAATGAAGTCTAAAAATGTGGAAGATGAAGAGAAGAAGTGATTTCATATTTCTATAGTTACAACACTGTTAAGGAGACATTAACTTCACTGATCTTTATTATATGTCATAAAATTCTCTGGAAAGCTGACTTTAATAATAATCTAACAATCAGCCCACTTTCATCTGTGATTTAATGAATCCAGTTTTGACTGTGCTTTTGTTTATTATCAGGATGTTAACTGAAAAGAATGAAACCAATACGTTTGGAGAGGAAACAGACATATGAGAGACACATGTTTTCATGAGAAGATATCAAACAAAGACAGATGGTCGACGCAGATTCAGATTCAATTTGTGCTTTTCTCTCTCTGCTGTTAAAAATCAGCCTAAAATGACAGAAATACTGACCTATACTGACACAATACTGATCATTAAAACATCATTCATTCTGAATCTTTAGGTGAAGCTCAGAGGAAAACTAAGACGAATGGAATTCATGATTAATGTCGCTTTAAATGAGGCATAAAAGGTGCAAATTAGGCATGAAGGCTCAGATTTTATAGGCTGAACATAAACTGTAGACACAAAGTTTAACTCAATCTGTCATTTGTCTGTTTAGTTTGTGGTTTTTAAACCAGCAAAAAACAAACAAAAAAAAACAAACAAAACTTTTAGGCCCAAACAAGCACCGAGACACCGAACGACAACCGACTGGTGATTACCTTAGGCCACCAAACAACCAGAGTCCTCCTCCTGACAAACAGCTGCTGACTTTCTTCCTACCTGACTGGGAGAGCTGCAGCCTCGGCCCCGTCTGGCTCCGCCCGTTGGCGTCTGGAGCGCTGATGGAGTCTGCAGGGTGCAGCCACAGCAGTGGGACGAGACACACCATCAGGATGTGAAGGGACTCCACCCGTCTGGCTGCTGCTGCCTGCAGGACTGTCGCTGTCATGTCTGACTGATCTTCACTGATGTGGAGACAAAGATGGACGACAACCGGTCACATCACACTCTGGACCGGAGCTGACAGCAGGAAAGATGACAAAGAGGAAGGAAAGGATGGAGAAATGTGAATTCACTGTATGAACCTGAAAAGAAAAGATGGATCAGCGATGTCATTATGTGAAGATAGATTCCACTAAATGAAGTCGATAGTAGAGGGTAAAGATAAACACTTGAATTTAAGATATTTAATTTCATATTGGAAAAGACCAGAATCCGCCCAAAGAGGCTAAGCAGCCTCTTAATGTGAGAAAACAGTGACTGGAGCTCTTTTAGCCACTCCTAGCCCATCATCCAGAGCTCCCATATATAAAACATTCCTAACTATGAGCACATGTAGAGAGACAGAGTGGGAGAGTAAATGAATCAGACAGAGAAAGAAAGCCCAGAGCTCCAGTTAGACCATAAATAACGTGACGGATTCGACCTGGTGATCAGAGGAGAGCCTTCTGGAACCCAGTGAGACCCAGCGAGAAGCTAACATTTGCATGATATGTATTAAACAAAGATTATATTACACTGATAGCAGATAAAGTTTGGTTATGTGGTATTTTGACAGATGAATAAAATACATTAAAGTCTAAACGACTTTTCTCAAAACAACATTATGAGTCTGTTACTCATAACTTCATTCAGATTCTTACTGGGACCAATCAGTCTAATGAATCTCTGCACCTTAGCAGAATAATCAAGCCAAAAAAGGTAAACTTGCTTTTTGGACTCTGGACGTGTCTTCAGGCTAACGGACACCTGGACTATGTGTGCAGCTATGTGTTAATGTGGGAATGTCGTTCCCAGGGAAAACAGGTCAATTTGTCATTTTGCACCGTTTACTATGGAGCTGGTCGGCCAAGTTTAAGAGTTTAGTTTGACAAATGGAAGAGACAGAAGCTGCTGAGAGAGGAAAGACAGTCAGCTCCTTAGCTAGCTTGAATGCTAACCCTTTATAGTCCTCAGCAAAAAGACACAAAGCAACCATGGATGGATAAGAGACAGCGAGACCCTGGGCACAGACATGTAGGAGGACCCCCCCCCCACACCCCTTTTACATGTGAGGAAGACACCCAGACTGAAAGTTTTACATCTCCTCATTGTTGTTTTACATCATCTCCTCATTGTTGTTTTACATCATCTCCTCATTGTTGTTTTAGAATATCTCCTCGTTGTTGTTTTTGGTCTCTTTGTATTTGTTTGGTATCTATTTCTAGTTGTTTTACTTCTCTTAGTAGTTATTTCTCATGTATTTGTTGTTATTTCTCATGTATTTGTAGTTATTTCTCATGTATTTGTAGTTATTTCTCATGTATTTGTAGTTATTTCTCATGTATTTCTGGCTGTTTTGTGTCTCTTCATAGTTATTTGGTCCAGTAGCCCTGTTCAGTAATGGGTTCCATGAGTACAACACAACAGTTAGCTGTGTTGACAACTCTGAAATGCTACAGTAACTGCTGCTGAACCATGAAATTATTGAAGGAATCAAAATTTTGGCGAATCACAGGGTAGAGTTCTGAGCTATGGAGCATCGTTCCAGGAGGAACGGACCAGGATATGATGTTGTAACTCATCATGATCAGCTGTGACGGCTGGCTGGCCACAGTCTTCTGGTTTAAACAGGTTGGAAAGATGCTGCTGCTCTGAGAGGAAAGTCCTTCTGGCCGTTTCACTTGGCTGCTGCTGCACTTCTGAATCCATCCCAACATGACTCAACATCATGACTGACAATCAGTTTGCCAAAATGAGGAAATCTGCATTCATAACAGAGCTTCTGTTTATACTTCCCTGTTTTAAGTCCAGTCAGTCTCTTATTCTAAATACCATCAGTATAAAACTCTGACAGCATCATGTGTGTCACGTCACCATTGTTCATTTGACTCGAGGAAATGACCTCAAACCAACATGGAGACAGACAGACTCCTCTCTGCTCATCCCAAGTACACAGTGTGTGTGTGTCTGTGTGTGTGTGTGTGTGTGTGTGTGTGTGTGTGTGTGTGTGTGTGTGTGTGTGTGTGTGTGTGTGTGTGTGTGTGTGTGTGTGTGTGTGAGTGTGTGTGTGTGTCTGTGTGTGAGTGTGTCTGTGTGTGTGTGTGTGTGTGTGAGTGTGTGTGTGTGTGTGTGTGAGTGTGTGTGTGTGTGAGTGTGTGTGTGTGTGTGTGTGTGAGTGTGTGTGTGTGTGTGAGTGTGTGTGTGTGTCTGTGTGTGAGTGTGTCTGTGTGTGTGTGTGTGTGTGAGTGTGTGTGTGTGTGTGTGTGTGTGAGTGTGTGTGTGTGTCTGTGTGTGTGTGTCTGTGTGTGTGTGTGTGTGTGTGTGTGTGTCTGTGTGTGTGTGTCTGTGTGTGTGTGTGTGTGTGTGAGTGTGTGTGTGTGTCTGTGTGTGTGTGTGTCTGTGTGTGTGTGTGTGTGTGTCTGTGTGTGTGTGTCTGTGTGTGTGTGTGTGTGTGTGAGTGTGTGTGTGTGTCTGTGTGTGTGAGTGTATGTGTGTGTGTGTCTGTGTGTGTGTGTGTGTGTGTGAGTGTGTGTCTGTGTGTGTCTGTGTGTGTGTGAGTGTGTGTCTGTGTGTGTCTGTGTGTGTGTGTGTCTGTGTGTGTGTGTGTCTGTGTGTGTGTGTCTGTGTGTGTGTGTGTGTGTGTGTGTATGTGTGTGTGTGTGTGTGTGTGAGTGTATGTGTGTGTGTGTGTGTGTGTGTGAGTGTATGTGTGTGTGTGTGTGTGTGTGAGTGTATGTGTGTGTGTGTGTGTGTGTGTGTGTGAGTGTATGTGTGTGTGTGTGTGTGTGTATGTGTGTGTGTGTGTGTGTGTGTGTGTGTGTGTGTGTGTGTGTGTGTGTGTGTGTGTGTGTGTGTGTGTGTAAACGTGGATGTTGACAAGAGTTTTTAAATAAATCCCAGCAGGAAACTGATCGTTTGTTTCCTGTCTGTCTGTCCGTTTGATTCAAACACACACAAACACAAGTGAACACACACTAGTAACAAACACACACATGGACACACTCTCTGTGTTGTTTCTCTGTTTCAGGTTCGGGTCGACTGCAGGTCACAGAAGAAGGTGGTTCGTTTACACTCTGATTATTATATTTAAATTATTTAAATGCACATAATGATACAGTCAGGTTTGTTGTTTACCAGCCTGTCTTATAGTTTTCCATACAAGCTGCTTATTAAGAGCCATATTTACATTTTTCACAGCTGGACAGGTGTCGTCGTAAATCCAGGCCGTCTATGCTTTAGGTATTTTTCTAAAGTTGGTTCCACATGACCAGAGAAACAGATAAAAGGGCTGTGGTCAAACAATGCTCCATAGCCTTCAACAACCAGAATGCACTGCTCCACATCGGACCCATAACCATTACGAGTCGGGCGATGGAGGGGTGGGATCCCGATGCTGAGGGGCTGGGACCCCAACTCAAACTGCTGCACACACCATCCGAGTATTTGGATTGTAGTTTAGAAAAAAAACCTGTCTATAACATTTATAAAGTATACTACATGTGAGTATACTAACAGAAGTATGTGATTGGATAACGATGGTGGGGTCTCGTCATCGCCTCATCTTAGTCGCGTAAAAAAAAGGTCATTGATGAGCATTTTTCATCCTGTCAATCAATTGTTAACAAGATGAACGCTTAAATTAAATTGTTAGTTTTTGTTAACAAAATGAACTCTAATTTGGAAAACGTAAAAATGTGACATCAAACCTTAAAACAACATCAGAGTCGACTGTGGCTTCTTCTTTCAGTCTCTGCCTCGTAGCAGGATGTGACATCATCAACGTGTCACTTTTGTTCCTCCTTCAACACCCTGAACAGAATCTGCCCCTCAGCGACAGCCAACAGTCAGCCTCTGTAACAGTTTGTGTTTGTCTGGAAACTAAATTTTCCCACAAGTACTTGAACGCAACATAACAATAATACTGATAAAAATGATTTAATGGTAAAAAAAAATCACAGAATCATCTGTTGGCCGAGATGAAAATGCAGAAGTTTTACTTTTACAAACAGTTGAGGTGATGATGATGATGATGATGATGATGATGATGACGAGGATGTAGAATAAAACGGTTCCCATGGTTATCAGGTGGACCATCTTTATTTTCTCTTCCTGGTGCACCATGGGGGGGGTTGGACCAAACAATGAGTAAACAAAACAAACATCTTCCACCGGGTCTGAAGCGACAAATGGCATCATAACATTCTTCTGTGTTGTATTGTTAATGTGTAGTTTGAATCTGAATAATCAGACAGAGATGCTGAATCACATCTGGCCTCCAGCCTCCTGAAATAGAGTCTTTGTGTGGAGCTTCCTATGTTAGTGGAGGGAACAGCTGGTTCAAATGAAGAGAGGATAAAGAGTCGAAAACGAACTTCCTACGTATGAAAAAATGGTGACAAACATTCCAGGCTTAAAAGGAAAAGAAAATATTTGGTGGCGCCATTTTTATTTTTCATCCCTCCTGATCTGAGATTAAAAAAATTAAATATTCAGCTGCAAGAATGAGGAGAAAATGAGTCTGGAAAGAGTCCAAATAAATTCTTCAGAAGTTTTAGCTGACAGTCATTTTTGTTGATCATTCACACCAACAACAGGCCAACAATAACACAACAGATTCATTTCATCACAACAGCTGACAGGTTTCACTTCCTGTCATGTCAGGAAACTAAGAGGATGGATTTTCTTTATGTTCTCAGATTTTAACGGTAGAACTAATCATCATATTCATTATATTCCTCATAACTCAACATCATCAGACTATTCAGAGTACTTCCATTAAAATAATGACAAATAAAGGACTAAAATAAGGTTTGTGTCTCTAGTTTAAACTCAGCGTATTCAGCGTTATGTAAAGATGGAGGTGATAACGGCTACAGAAGCAGATGCAGGCGGAGACGACTGCTCCTGTTACGATACCACTGACTACACTTTTGACCTGCCTTGTAAAACACTAGTGAATACTTGAGATGCTTCCTCTGACCTCCGTCTCCCCGGAGCGCTCGGCGGACTCAAACCGGTTCTCGCTGCTGCTCCAGGGAGTCGAGTCGTTTCTCCGTGTTTACAGGAGGACGAGGTGAAAACGTGGCCGACCTCAGAGGAAGCTGAAAAATCTCATTTTAACTGGTCGGCTGATTTATCAGTGGAAGACATCTGACCCGACTCCACGACTCCCAGAGATTCTTCTTCTACCTTTACTGGTTCTTTATTTATAACCTGCTCCATCTTCCTCCTCACTGCTCCATACCTCTTCTCTTATTTAAACCTTTAATCTCCGTGTGTCACCTCCTCCTCCTCCTTCCTCCTCTCTCTGTCATATTTCTCAGCGACCGTCGACCAGAGGAGGTGACAGCTTTACAACGTCTCTCTGCCAACCCTTTAATCCTCGCCATGATTTAATATCTCTCCTCCTTCCATCCGTCGCTCCCCACTGATCCCTCCTGTCACCTCCTTACTTTACATTAAGTGGAGTTAATATCTCTGTCTGTTCTTAATCTACTGCAGCTCTCTGTTAGTCTCTGTCAGAGTCCTTAATCTAATCAGCTTCATCCAGCTTCTCCTCCTTTATAAAACTGCTGCACCTTCTCCTCTCATGTTCTCATGTTCTCACATTCCTCAGCCCTTCTTTCCTTTTCCATCATCGCAGAACGACATGTGTGATGAGCTGCTGATGGAACATTTAAAACCAAACACCATTGTTAGCTACAATAGCAGAACCATCCTCACGTCTCCACCCCTGAAAGTTTGGTGGAAATCAGTTCTATTGTTTTTGTGTAATGGAAAATCCAGAAAACGCCCAATCAAACAACGTTGAAGGCGGTGGGAAAAAACCCTCCTGGTTCCTCCTCCCTGTCTGGATCTGGACCTACATTTTATGGGTTCTTTTCTGGCTCAGGCTCCATCTTTCTAACAGGTTTCATGGAAATCTCTCCAGGAGCTTTTGGGTAATCCTGCTGAAAATCAAACAAACTAGCGAACCTCCACCAAGGCTACAGACCGTACTAATATTACCGTACAGCGGCTGAATAAAGGTCACACTATAAATACAGATTTTATTTCAGCAGATCTGAACCCGACCCCGGCAAAAAAAATCCCACAACAGCTTCATCGGCTTCTGACATATCCTCCACAGTAGTGGAAATTAGTTTGGATATATGCTATGCAGAAGAAGACCTACCTTCAGAGTCTCTTATCATGGAAAAATATTGGTAGAAAAATCAAAATTTCAAAAAGACACAGTTAGTTATGATCGTTAATATATGTGTAAAGTTTTGTTGAGGATAGATTGCATAGATTGTAGGTAGACTGTAAGATCTGCTGGACAATAAACGATTACAGATGAATCAATGACTGTATCACCAAGTCGTTTTGTGGTCAGACGGTGAAAATGTAGGAATGCTAAAGAAAGTTAAAAGAATCACAGATCTGCAGGAGAATTTAGTGCACTTATTTCCAATGTCCCAGTAGTTTTTGTGTAATTAACTGAAAATGAAAATGCCTGGATCCTGGATCCTGGATCCACACCAAAACTGAAAGGGCTCCTTACTGGTCCATGCCCGACCCGTCCACCGAGTTTCATCAAAATCAGTCCAATAGCTTGTGCATAGTTCTACAAACAAGCAAACAAACAAACAAACAAACAACCAAACAACCAAATAACCAACCAACCAACCAATAAACCAACCAATCAATCAACCAACCAACCAACCAACCGACCAAATTTGAATTGGAGAATCTTGTGTAGAGAATTAATTAAAAACTAATAGAATAGATTGAAATAATAGTGAAAATGATTGATTAATGCATTAAAATATAATTAGAGCATCTGTGTAACAAAACTTTTGTTTTCGTCAATAAATGTCAACACTGTAAAGTCATTTAATTTGTGTTACCAGTGTGAACGTTCACACAGATGTCATTTATCAGCTCATTTAATTGTGAGATAAAACATTATGTATCAGAGAAACAGGTTCAGACCTACTTTATGAGGAGGAGGGATACACACATTTTTGGCCGTCGTGCCGTCAGACTCAGGTGGATGGAAACAATGAAAACAAGAGTGTTAATAAATCTCGCTGTGACGTGTCATCCTTCACACACGGCTCTGATTTACTGCAGGCTTTGTGTTACCAGACGTCACCGACCTGCTGCGTCGAGGTGGAAACTTTCACAAAGGAAACACAGATGTGGACAAAAAGGTCAGATTGAGTCAATCAAAACTCTTCTGATGTTCATTTCTGGAATATTCACAGTATAATCCGATACCATCATCCTGAACAACAGGACAGACACTGTTTAACCTGGTCAAACAGTGAACCTTTTACTGGTTGATTTATATATTTGATTATCTTATATTATCCTGATAATTCTCAGGTATGTTTTCAGTTATTCTGAGAACATCTGTTTGCTTAATTTCTTCATCTGTGGAAGGATTTTGGAGTTAGTTTCAATCCTATTGTATGTAAATATGTACATGAGACATGAATATACTGTATGTTAAGACTTCACCAGAGAAATGATGCAAAAAGTTCAGATTTCAAATCAATGACTTCAGCTCCACGCTGGGATCAGTAACGTCCTGAAGTTTCGGGTGAAACCCACGAAGACGGACACGTTTGGCTCTCGTCCATAAAATCTGTAATAGTTCAGGGACGTCTATAAACCCACTGGTATCACAATTATACATGTAGTTAAAGCTGCTTCACTCCTAATAAATGTGAATGACCTGTTTTAGAGTCAACATATAAAAGGTTCATTTGGATGGACTTTACTGCAGCTGGAACAGAAAGTCATTCTGCAGGAGATGCAGGGTTGATGTTTATGTAAAGTTTGGTGAAGCTGGATGTTTAGTTTGTGAGATATGACATTTAACAATGTCATTTTTATGTTGGGGGATAAATAAATACATAGTTATACTGAGCAACAGTAGAAAAACATGGTTTAAAAAAACAATATTTTCCTTCCACTAGCTCTAATCTACTGAAACAAACAATCATGTGATTCACTGAATAGACTTTTTTAAGTGCCCACAACCAAAACATGTTAAATCATGAATAACCATCATTTAGTCATAACATAAAATAACAGTCATTGGTGCATTTCAGAGTAAACCATGATGTTGGTGAGATTTTTTTCTGCATGATTGAAAAGACCTGGTCAAGATGATAATTTACCGGGTCTAATTAATGTCCTACTGAAACAACTGATGATGTCACGACTTCCACAATGTGACCAGTCAGTCGGGATGCTGATGATGATGATGGTTGGAACTCTGCAGACACGTGTAGCACAGATGTTACCGATGTTATAGCTGATTGGAAATTTATTTTTATTTCTATTTTTACAATTAATATATCTTATAATTAATATTATTATAATATTATAAGTAGTCTGGTTTAAGGTGGAGTCAGATCAACAATATCAGATTATTCTTAGTTTTAATACTCAGTCAAACACTGAAAAAGTCAGACATTCTCATTTTGCAGTTCATTCATTTGCAGTAAGATGGGATCAGCTGAGAAAATATCCTCCCTACGCTATGACCAGAGGATTATCGGTTTTCTATCGGTCTGGGGATGTTTTTGATTTTACAGACATCAAGCTTGCGGCTGATTGGTCCCTGTGAGGTGTGACTTCAGTCGTATGGAAGACGCCAGACTCTCCACAGAAAAGAAAAACAACATTCTTGAATCCAGGACAAGAGAATGAGTGATGGGGAAATGTCTCTCCTGCAGAGACTCCAACAACTGAGAATACATGAAGAATGTATGCATAAATGAATCCTCAATATCTAATAACAAATCCATTCTGAACAAAGTCAGTTCAAACAAGACGGGAAGACAGATGGAAATAAAATGTAAGAAGAAAGTCTGATGATCCGATTTTGGTTTATTTATATGTATAATTAAAATATATCAGTTACATATCTGGACATATTAATCCTCACATAGCACACACTGTGGTGATGTCACCATGATGACCTCACTTTAAGTGATCCCATGGTCCAATGTGATGTCTCTACCCGACTCTGTTCCTGTACTGTGACCCAATAAATACTGACCCCCTCCACATAGAGATTTAAGGCCCATTGATGCTCTACGTTAAAGACGGACGAAGCCTCACGTACGTCTTCTGTGTTCGTAATCAGACACGTTTTCAGAGATCTTACGGATGAGACGGACGAAACGGAGCAACACCACCGGAAATGTTTGGGGGCAGTGAAGCTACAATTCAAGCAAGGCACGACAAATATGTACGGAAACAACAAAGAAGAAAAAAGTGAAGCGAAGTGAGAAAAAAAAGAAGGATCCAGATCTGGATCCACATAGTGGTGGAACATCAGGAGTTGTTTTTATTTGGATTGGTCTGTTATTATTATTATTCACATGATGTTGACAAAATGTAAAAAAAAAAAAAAAAGGTCTGACAGCGTTGAAGAAAGTGAAAAAGTGATCCAGAATCTGCATCGGAACCCGGATCTGGCTCAAATTTAAATAAACTCTTCCTTGTTTAACAACATTTTGAGGTGGACAAACAAACAAACAAACCGGCCTAAACCGGGTTCTGTCTCATCTAAGCTAAGTTATTTCATTAAACCTCACAGCGAGATGAATCATCTTCTGCTGGTTTAAGTCTCTAATGAAACGCTTTGTGGTGGGAGTCGCACCAGAAACATCTAGTTTCCCCTGAAGGATGACAGCAACAAGAGTCAAGACGAACAAACGGCATTATGGGAACTTAGCGCCACAGTACAAGGAATTCTGGGAAGAGTTCTTTTTAACTGATTACTGCGTCTATCTGAACAGGACCTTGAGGAAATACTCTCTCTCTCTGGGGGATTCTGGGAAGAGGAAACCAGCTGATGTCATCCACTTCCAGATGGCAGCGTAAGGAAAGAGAAGAATAGGAAACGGGCCTCCTGGCTGTTACACAACTCTCACATCCTCGAGGTTAGTCACAGATTCTACGGCTCTCTGTCAAAGAAAAGACTTTTAACAGACACCTGCACCCTGACCCTGACCCCAACACCATCTGCTACACGGCATTTAAAGGGTGATAGGAGCTCATGGTCACGACCCGTCCTTAACTCTGAGATTTGATGTGACGCACCGCGATGTCAAATAATCCAAGAGAACAAGATATTCAGACCAGGAACATGTCGACATAACCCCTACAGGCTGCAGTGGAAATCATCAAAACAGTCAGATACAGAAGAAATCCTCTGACCCCTCCTGACAATGTAAGTCTGGATCTGGATCTCAGCTCCAGATCTCACTGAACAGCAGTCAGTCCATGATGACGGCGTCACTCCACCATTTGTCTCATCCAGACTCGTTCAGCCTTCTGCTTCAGCGAGTTGTTGTTGCACACATCAGTCTCCATCTTGTTTATTTACACCAATGTCGCTCTTTGTTTTTATCTCAAACATATTTTGATTGATTTTAACAGAGGACAAATTTATAGAATGATTCATCGTTACAAGTTTGTTTATTCAGTATAAACAACATTGTCACGAATATAAAAATTCTGCTGAGAACATTCCTTTTAAGGACATAAACATAATCTAGAACCCCACAGCTTTTACCCCCCATTAACCCCCCATGAACAAGCCGGCATTAAAATATCGAAGGCATTTCAACCCTGGAGTAAAGCAGAAATAAGCCTGATGTCAGGCTATGTATTCAAGAAAAGAGGGGAATGAAATGTAAATACATAAAAAGGTCAATAAATAAAATAATAAGAGAATAAATAGAGAATAAAGGAAGGTTTCTAAAGTAATGGGCCTCTAGAAGCTGTGTGCTGAAAGCAATCAGAGGGGAAGGGAAGCATTCAGACATGTAGGACCAGCCGTGGTGGAGGTGTGTGTTCTTCTTCCACAAGGTCACACATACATCAGTTCAGCTTAAAGCAGCTCAGACCAGCCTCAGAGCCGCCGACTAGACCCTCATAAACACCAGATGGTCTTAAAACAGAAAAGTTATTTCAAAATTTGTGAAGAAACAAAGGAACAAATCTCCCCTCCAGGTGGATTTCATCCAAACAGTCACAGAACTTATTCTATTTTATGACAAAACACTTTAAGAAAACTTTTCCTGATAGGATATTTTGGATTTTTTTCAAACTGTAATACATGCCACATGTACAGTATGTAGGGAGAGTGACGTGCTGCTGTGATCATTCCTTCTCTCCATGAAGTGATTCCCTCTTAGTCCTCTTTGTGTAGAAAAATGCCTTCTCTCGTTTAGCCAAAGATAATATGAGACTGAAGAAATGACACGAATGAAGATGGATGACATGTTTCCTCCCAAAGTACAAACACCAAGCCAAAAAATCCAGCATATGGGCGGTGTCATCACAGCAGACCTATCAGTGATAAGGGACGAAGAGGCCGATAGGTTCCTGAACATCCCAGCATTTCTACATTTTATCAGCATTTTCCTTAATAACGAAAAAACGTCTGAAACGATTTCCATCTAACTTTGAGGAGGGGTGGGGCGTCGAACACGTAGCCACTGCATGACTAATGACTGATGGACAAAGCTCTGATCACATGTGTCTGGACCCTCCTGGATGAAGGCCTTTACTTGTATTTATCAGTATCATTAGTCAGGATTATCATGAAAAGACTAAATCCTGCTCTATAGTTAGTCAACATAAAATACAAGCATGAAAGACTCAAATCTAAGGGATGTTTTTAGACTGTAGAAAATAAAATAAAATAAATAAATAATCAATAAGTTGTCCCTGTTCATTGCACATCTGAGGAAAAGCTTTAAAAATGTTTTAAATGTCAAAATATCAAAAGGCACCTCTAAAAGGGAGATGTGGAAAAATTTTATTTAAAAAAAATATATTTATAAAAGTCACAGAATGAATGAGTCGAGTTCAACCTGTAACCATGGAAACAGAAAAAATAAGAATGACTGAAATCCCTAAAGGTAAAGGTCCGACTTCATGTTATGACTGATTGTCTATAAAGTTTCACAAAAAAATATCAATCAGAAGACATGAAATAAAACCGAGCCATTCAGTTTATAATCAGTATTCTATAGATTAGAAGAGAACGAGTCCCTCATTGACCCACATATCTGAGTCTTTGCTCATTAGCAGGATGAATCTGTGTGAAGGAACCTGATGACTTCATGCTGCAGGTGCACTTCCTCTTTTCTTTAACACTTTGTTTCAGCCTTTTCTTTTCATTCCACACAGGAATGAGTCTTTTTCCTGGAAGGAGCCCAGAGGGAAACGGTTGCTTATTGTTACAGAGGGACCAACATCACCAGGCTGCTCACAACCCGGGATTCTACTGGGAAACAGGGAGGAAGCAAAATGATTCAACCCCCATCCTACATCAGGTTTATAAGCAAAATCTACGTTTTATTAGCTGTAAATAAAAAAATAAAAAAAGAACAGTTAAAATAGATCAATACAACAGATTTTAAGTTTATTTTTTCCACATTTAACACAAAAGTCTCCTTTTCCTGACTCCTCAGTCTCTAAATGATCCAACCTGAAACACTTTGTCTGTTTATTGATCTATTTAAACTGTTCCTGTGTGATTTGGTTGTAGTGTAGGAGATTTTGCCAATAAGTCTATTTCCTAAAGGTCTGTTTGAGATCTGCTGAGTGAAAGCGTGTGTGTAGATCATGAAAGTGTGTTTCTGCCTCTCTGTGTGTCCATGTAATAACCCAGGTACAGTATGACTGATGTATGCAGACCGTCCGCTGAGATGGATGGCTGCTTTTAAGTCTCGGCCGCGGCCTTTGGGGTTTGAGGGATGGGTGGAGTTTAAAGAGCCGACCAGCGGGAACCTTAAGTTCGTCATTGTCTCAACAAAAACCAGTCTGGAGGTTTTTTTTTCCTCCTTCCTGCTGCGACTTCTTTAAAATACGAAACATCAGTCACATCCAACGTCTGAAAAAGGGGGATCTCCAGGAGATTACCTGGCAACCTTTGGAAGCATTTAAAAGGGATTCATCAGATGTAATATTGAATGGATCAGTATGAATGGGACAGGACCTGATGGTATGATACTGACAGACCAGAGACTGGGTTCCAGTATTAGTCACTGGGTGTTTACCGTCTGTGTTTACTGTTGACTTGTTCAGATTAGATTATTAAATACAGCTGCGTCTCAGCATCTTGTTTTTCTCTACATGTGGCTTTTATTACTGATAATTGGGGGAACGTTTTTTTTCAAATTCAAATTAAGTTTACTACTTTATATTACTGCACATAAATAAGACCTTAGTAAAATGAATTTTGGCTCTTTATTAGTCTTATAAAACACATATAAATGCCTTTCTCTAATAGCCTCCTAATTACTGGGTAGTAGTATCTCACTGACTGTGTTAGCTACTAAATAGCATGTTGCTAAGGAAGTTCAGACTGAGGCAGTGGCCGACCGTGTGCTGAGGCTAAGGCTAGTAAAAATGCTAAGCTAACGTCATCCAAGACAGTGAAAAAAAAGCCCAGTTATCTCCAACAACAACTTATCCAACTAGCTAATTAATGACATGATGATGTCATGACGTTGTCGATGCCTCACTTAAATTCCTGTTGTTCATGGAGGACGTGGAAAATGAAAATCAGTCACATTCATATTTATACTCAATGTTAAAAACAGATATTGATGCAGACGAAGCCTTACGTCGGTCGGCGTACTCTACGTTCATTTGGTCCGTATGTGGTCACGTTTTGTGAAAGTTTACCGATATAAAATGGATGAAGTGCAGATTATTGGTCTGCAGACGTAACAAAAAAGAAAATAATATCATATATAATCAAATAATAATCATATATTATCGTGTATTTGACAATGCTTATTTCTGTATTACTCAATAAGCATTGCACACTACTACTAATACTACTAATACTTATACTACTAGTACTACTACTACTACTACTAATCCTGCCAGTAATAATACTAATACTAATACTACAAATACTAATACTCAGATGTGGGACCAAGTCATTGATTTTCAAGTCACAAGTCTTTGTACCCGAGTCACATGACAAACCTCAAGCCAAGATAGACACACGTCAAGACACAGGTCAAGGGTCACAAGTCCCAGGTGAAGTCCTGCATGAAGTCCCAAGTCAAGGCCTCACAAGTCGCAAGTCAAGTTTCAAGTCAAGACTGACTAGTTCCAAATTAAGTCCTAAATCAAGGTCTGACGACTTCCTCTACCGTCACCATTTTTGTTGTTGTCAGATCTTTGGACTCTTCACTGCCCGTTTGTGGTTGTATCAATGCCAAAGTAAAGGACACATGTAAGTATGTAGGCGTTGACGGACACATCGTTTGAAACCGAGATTCTTATTTTCGTACATATAAGGAGTATAAATGAGCTTTAATCAGAATAAGTCTGGTTTACTCAATAAACTTGCTTTTTAGACCAGGCCCCAGAAATGAATGTGACTGTTGTGTTTTGTTGATGCCCAGTAGATTTAGTAGATTTTTAAACTAAATAGCCAATAGTGCTTGTAGTTAAACAGTTGTGTTAGGTTGTAAAACAAATTTCAACACAGTCAGTATCCAGATTCATATCATGTCTGAAATTTCCCATCTTCAGCTGCACAAAGGGAACATTGAAATTCACTGGAATTCCCGTTTAACGGCCATAACCGGCTAAAGTCAGTACTGACATACTGCAATAACACAGAGGTCCATATGCTGGCCTGAGCAGTCAATAAGTCTTCACTGCTGGCTCAAGCTCATAAAGGCCTGAAATTCCAATCAGTCTGATGGGACCTTTAAAGGTCGGCATGCAGAGAAGGTATGCAAAACATATAGAATTTAAATTTACAAGCAACTGCAGTGAGATAAGAGGGCAGCGTATAGTGTTTAGAGCTAAGTGAGATATTATTTGAGATATGAAGTATGTGAGATATGAAGTATGTGAGATATGAAGTATTCCTTTAAATTTATAGGACTCACAGAAAATTCACTACTGTGAGATAAATAATAATAATACTAATGATCCAGACTGACCTGAGATCAGATTGTACCTGAAACTGATTCAGTTAGGGGTCAAATTTATCTTCAACAGTTCCTGATCTAGATCCTGAAGAAAACCACCTTCAGTGAAATCTAGTTTTTCTAGACTAACTATCAGACTAATAATGATACCAATGTGATCCAGATTCTAGGGGCAGGTTTTCATGGTCCAGGATCACATGATGAGGGTCAGACCATCAGGGGACTGTTGGTTTTAGGGGACATAATGAGAAACTGAGGTTTGTGTTCTGACTGACTCAAAAATATGAAGTAATCATGTTTGTGCAAGAGAGAAGTTTTTCACCAGCATCGTTTGGAGTTAGTGTCTGTCACTCAGCCACCCACCGACAACCCCCCCCACACACACACACACAGCCTTTAGATGGACACACACAGACACACACAGACAGAAAGTAGTCCCCCCTCATTAGGCGTCTTAGCGAGCAGTGAAAGGAGCGTCTATTCACTGGATCTGGTGGGAACACTGGGACCAGTCGAGCAAAAAAACAACCAACCAGCCAGGAGGTAACGGCACACAAGGAGCCCCTCGCGACTTCTCCTCGCACGAACACAAAGAATGTGTGTGAAGCTTAAATTTCAAGACTTGTGTCCCCTCGCTTTTCTCAGGTTCTTCATCCTCATCTTCATCCCCCTCCTCTGTCTTTGTAAAGAGGAGAGTCGTCTCAGAGAAAAGCCTGAATTCCTCCTGACAGCTGTCAGTTGGAGCAGGAGCAGCAGGAACCCCCATCAGCCATCAGCCAATCAGCCAGCAGAGCTTCTCAAAGATAACCACCATCAGCTCCAGAGACCAAAGAAGAAAAGTGAAGCACAGGAAGAGTCTCTGTGTTTCAGGACACGTCTTCATCAAGACGTCTTCATCAAGACTTCTTCAGGTGTAAAATAAGCTTCAGGTGGTGGAACCATAGATCTCATCTTATCTGACTCTAGATCAGTCCTTTTCAGACTTAATGCATCTGTCAGATAAAGAGACACTAGAGAGGCTGCTGATACTGGTTTATACTGGGAGAAGTGATGCCAGCCGAGTTCACTGGTGAATCATTGTTTTACATGACAACATGGGTTCAATTATTCTCTCAGAAATGTGTCATATTCATATATTATTGGGTTTTTGTCTATGATCTCTATCTGTACTACTCAGTAAGCATTAAATACTAATACTAATACTAACACTATTAATAATACTAATACTCAGACGTGGGACCAAGTCATTGATTTTCAAGTCACAAGTCTTTGTACTCAAATAATCTAAATAGGTAAGTCCCGAGTCACATGACAAACCTTGAGTCAAGATGGACAAGTCACACGTCAAGTCCTAAAGTAAGTCCTAAATCAAGGTCTGACAAGTCCCATGTCAAGACTGTTAAGTCACAAGTCAAGTCTGAAAAGTCTCAAGTCAAGACAACAAGTCCCAAGTAAAGCCCATAGTCCTAAACATTGAGGTTTAGGTCCTAAGCAAGTCCTGATGTTCTGTTCACCAAGTATAAAATTAAAACTTTCCCATTTTAAATCGCCCTCCTCACAATTCTTCCAGATTTCTGAGTTTACAGGGGTCACTGAATGCACCATGAGGTCTTTGTTGGCACCTACATGCTTAGTGTGTGTCTTTACTATGGTTGATTATTGAGGTGTGTATAATAATCATAATCCCCATCAGTCATGGAGCCTCTATAAGACTCCCATTTGTTTTATTTTTATAGTGTCACCCACATAAAATCAAAAATATACCAGAAAGACTGGGTCACACTTTGTTTAATAAGACATATAAAAATACTAACACCTATCGCTGTAATCCGACTCATTTAAGTCATGTGTGATTCAGTCTGAAGGGGCAGCAGGTCAAACAGTCTAACCTCTGGAGTCATAAAACCTTCACATACAGGCTGGTGAGCTGCCAACGAGGCTGACGGAGAACAGGAATGCAGTGTGTGTGATGTGTGTGATGTGTGTGATGTGTGTGATGTGTGTGCTTCAGGGTTGTGTATCTGTGGTCTGAATCTCTGCTGCCATGATAAGATATCAGAGGACGAGGGATAAAAACTCCCACAGCCTCCATATCTCCCATCACTGTGACACTGATCCCAGCCATTACCAGCTACACCCTGACTCCTCCACACATTCACACACACACAGACACACACACACACACACACACATGCACACACACACACACACAGACGCACACACACACACACACACACACACACACACACACACACACACACACACACACACACACACACACACAGACACACACACACACACATACACACACACACACACACACACACAGACACACACACAGACACACACAGACACACACACACACAAAGACACACACACACACACACAGACACAGACACACACACACACACACACAAAGACACACACACACAGGCACACACACACACACACACACACACAGACACACACACACACACACACACAGACACACACACACACACACACACACACACACACACACACACACACACACACACACACACACACACACACACACACACACACACACACACACAGAAACCATGTTAAAACACACCTATGAATACTTAAGAGACTAAATACAAACCCTTTCTGTCTTACATCTTGGAGCTTTTTTATGCTCAGAAATGCATTAAAAACACACACAGAGAACTACTGAGTAATACTGAATAAGATCAGACCTCATGCATGAACCACAGAGACTGAAACACATTTATCATTTAAGTGAATGAAGGAAACAATGGAGAAGAAATTAGCTGGAATCTCAGACGATGTTTGAGAGAAAACAGACAGACGCTCTTTTAACAGCTGGTTTCTTACGTTCGAGTGGGAACAGGTGTCACAAACTCTGCAGCTTTTGTGTCCTTTAAGTGTCTGACATTAAACTTTACCAGTCAGGTCCGATTGTGTGTTTTGATTTGAGGAGCAAGGAAGCAAATAAAGTTTCTCTGGGAAACAGAAAGTATTCAGTCGTCCTTTAAAGGACACGTTTAAGAGTCCTGGGACAGACAGGGAGTTACAAACAGGAGGGGATGAAAACACAGGAACTACAATGAAGAAATAGATGAAATAAAGACAATTCTTATTACTATGAGGATATTATGAGACAGATAAAAAGGTTGTCTGAGTAAATCTCATCTAAAACAAATGAAACTCTCTCTTTATTGTGTTGCTACTTAAATTCTTAATTGTTGCCATTTGTTTGTTTTTATCACTCCTTTTGGAATTTTTTAATTTCTCTTTGTGAAGAACTTTATGATTTGATAAATGCCCCATAAATGATAATTATAGGCAGATGAAGAATGTTTCATTTTCTGTATTAATGTGATTTCCAGCAGATATTTTTAGACGTGAACATGTTTTACATATGAATGTGTTCCAGCTTCCTGTGATGATGTCGTTCCTCTGACCTGATCAGTCGGTCAGTAAAGAACCCTATAAATGTTGTATAGAGAGGCAGATACAGGTACTTTTATCACACTGTGAGGTCGACGTACTGAACTGTATCTGAGAGGAGGAGGGACCAGATGAACTACATCAGCCTCAGTGGAGGTGATGCTCTGGTTCCTTCTGGGGATGATTTCATTCAAGGTGTCAGTTTCTCCATGCAGAACTCAGTCATCACATTCTCTCTGATTTTATTTTCAATGACGGCTTTCTTAAGTTTTTTAACACCATCGTCTCCCAACTCACAGCAGCTTAGTCGGCTACGATGCTCTGTTTACATCATTGTTGCACATGCAGAACTCTGTGGTCAAGTTAGCAATAA
The DNA here is from genome assembly GCA_037577475.1 of Chaunax sp. Z400. Lineage (NCBI taxonomy): Eukaryota > Metazoa > Chordata > Actinopteri > Lophiiformes > Chaunacidae > Chaunax > Chaunax sp. Z400. The sequence continues at coordinate 3,090,655 of CM075185.1, forward strand.
AAAATAAATATAAAATGTCAGACTGGACTTTCAAAATAGGACTTGCTGACAAATGTTTTAAAAATTATGACATATTATGGGTTTTAGTGTTATTTATTCATGTTGCAAAACAGTCGCAGTTTGGTTCAGAAAAAACTTTGGGTTAAAATGACTTCCTTACGATATGTCTATTATGTAAAGAACATAACTCTCTGTATGTTATTTGTGTACGTAACTTAAAAACAAGTCAATTTGGACATTTTATTGATTGATGGTCTCCCAGGATTCTGGTCCTGTTTGATCCGTCAAACCACCAAAACCCCCTCCAGAAGTAACGCTAATAACGCTAATGATGCTAACAGTGCTAATAACGCTAATGCTGGACTTCAGGAGTTTCGGGTCGACTCGATCCTGATTTTGGGTTGTTTCTTGTTTGATGTGTAAAAAGCGACGAAGCTGTTTAGAGCAGCTGGTTGATGTTGTTGGTGCGAAACCTTTACATCGCTTGTTTTATCATGTCAGTGACGTTTGGCTGCTGCTCAACGGTTCAGACTGAGAGGAGACATGGAGAGACATAAACTTCAAAAAGAGAAGACTTTTTAATTTGATAATTTATGATGGAATCATCGTCTCTATGGGGACATCAGGCTTCTTTTATCCTCTACCCATATTTCTTGTGTATATGTCATTTCAGAAATCAGTATGAAGCTTTCTTCTACTTCACATCATCAACCCCGTTTCCCACAACTGTCGGAAACGGGACTTTGAAAACAGCAATTTGGGTTTAAACTATTTACTTTTTTCTGCTTTCAAAGCAGAGTCGAGCCTCTCCGGCTACAGAGGAGCTTTCATTCTAAAATTGTTCCCAAAGCATTAACCAAAGTATTTCCAGATAAATCCATGGAGACGTAACGACATCCAGAGGTGTGTGTGTCAGAGAGGCAGACGTTACAGGAGAGAGGGTTCAAACGTCTGTATTTATGGTTCAGTGTACAACATTAGTTTGTGTTTATGTGTGTGACTGAGATGTAAAGTGGATCAGAAGGTAAATTATTATTTTAGTCCATCCTCATTGTGGAACATGGAGTTTGTGAGGAGACAAGGATGAACATAATGATAAGCATTGTGTAAAACTGCACTTGAACACAAACACACAGAATTACTAACCTAAAGCAGCACAGACACACAACACAGAGCGCCCACCCAAACGGTGAAGTCCTGTTTTAAATCTGAGACTCTCCACAGGAGACACATAATGCCAAACAGGTGGAGTAAAAGAACAACGAGCACGAAGCCCTCCGGATGCCTCCACCTCTCACATCGGTCATGGAGGGGATGATGAAGTCGGTCTGAGGGTTGAGACCAACGTTCATATGAAGCTTTAAGGCTGAAGTCGATGAAGAAGTCATGAAGTAAAGGAAGCCTTTGTCGTTAACTAATCCACGTTATGGTTTACCTGAGTCCCCGTCCCTGATGGATGGATGAAAGGATGGATGCAGCATAGACCAGCAGAGAACCCCTTCAGTTTGGTGCAGATCCAGATTTATGTGACAATGCAGGCACTTATCAACATTTTCACCAAATATGCAAAACCTATGATTTCCACAGAACTTTGTGAGGGTTGGGGAATGGAACCAAACTCTTACTTACTTATTCTCTAAATAAATCAAAGAAAATGAGGTGCAGCTCCAACTCTACCAGGTAAAACTATCTGATTACAGAGACCAGCAGGAGATCCGTCCACAAACAGTTTAGTCCTCAGACGACAGATAGTTAGAGGTGCAGAATGATCCATGGTCCTTCCTGTCAGCTTCACTGTAAGACTTTAGAAACCATGTGATGAGCTGCAAACTCATTTAGTGCGAGTTGTGAATGTGTGCACGGGGTGGGGGGGTACTCATTGATTAATAGTCAATTATTGCCGAGTGATCATTGATTAATATTTTTGCTTGATGTGCTCATCCCTGAGCTGAAGGACCTTCCCAGCTGATATTGGGCCAGATTCTTGGTTACTGTGCATTGAGTCCCTGTTCGTCCAACTGAGAGGAGACCCCAGTCTAGACCCCAGACTAGACCCCAGGCTAGACCCCAGTCTAGACCCCAGACTAGACCCCAGTTAAGACCCCAGGCTAGACCCCAGGCTAGACCCCAGACTAGACCCCAGACTAGACCCCAGACTAGACCCCAGACTAGACCCCAGTCTAGACCTCAGACTAGACCCCAGGCTAGACCCCAGACTAGACCCCAGGCTAGACCCCAGACTAGACCCCAGGCTAGACCCCAGACTAGACCCCAGACTAGACCCCAGACTAGACCCCAGGCTAGACCCCAGACTAGACCTCAGGCTAGACCCCAGACTAGACCCCAGACTAGACCCCAGGCTAGACCCCAGACTAGACCCCAGACTAGACCCCAGGCTAGACCCCAGACTAGACCTCAGGCTAGACCCCAGACTAGACCCCAGGCTAGACCCCAGGCTAGACCCCAGACTAGACCCCAGGCTAGACCCCAGACTAGACCCCAGGCTAGACCTCAGACTAGACCCCAGGCTAGACCCAGAACTCTCATCTGGCCTGGGAAGCCCTCTGGATCTTTCGATGGATGGTGTTGAGAAACGTTCTGAAACTGTTGGACTGTTTGTTTGTGAATGACTTTGGAGGAAACTCCTTTATGATCCTATCAGCTTGTTACCAATAAGCCTCTTTACCTGGGGAATGAACCAATCAGGTGTTATTGATCATTACACAACGTTCCCATCTTTTGTTGCCCCTGTTTCAACTTTTTAGAGACGTGGTGCTGCTTAAAGTTCATAATAAACATATTTCTACAAAAATAATGAGTTGATTAAGAACCTTTGATTTATTGTCTTTGTACTGTTTTAATTGAACGGAATGTCAAAGTGTCCCAATGTTTTTGGAATCATGGTTGCATGTTAAGATATTTTAGGATCTGGATCTACTCAGAGAACACACACACACACACACACACACACACACACACACACACAGACACACACACACACACACACACACACACACACACACACACACACACACACACACACACACACACACACACACACACACACACACACACACACACACACACACACACACACACACAAAGAGAAGAAACAAAAGTCTCTAAATAAATCCTCTGTTTTATTGTCCTGCAGTAAGTCAAACAAACTGTTCCCTGAGGACAGGAACAACAAAAAGCCTTTTATTTACTGTGTGTTAAGATGTACTGTGTGTTCATGCTCTCTGTATCCTGTTGTGCGTCTCTGCCTATTATTTTCATACTTGTGCAGACATAACAGAGCCTAGCGTGGAGCAGACAGTGACATACATACGTGTGCACATGAATCAAGGACACGGCTCTGATGGAAGCAGCAGCTATTTCACCTTCTGTCTACTGTTTGACTCTCTGGACAACTTTACAACTGCTAACCTGTCAATCAGACTAAACTGCTGATTTGATGCGACTCCAATCAGCTGATTTTTGTCGTTGTTTTGCTCCAACCAATCAGAACAAGCCGTATCTCATTTTCCCCCATGCTGATAAAAAGTCAGGTGAAGTTTCTCAGTCCATAAAACACTTCTGGAGCTTCTAGGTAAAAGACAATCCTCCTGAACCCCTGAAGAAGATGGAGACAAGTTTTTAACAGGAGCACTCTGAGAGCACAGACCTCCACCAAGGCCCAACAATCCCACACATAATCGTTAAGGTTTGTGTCCACAAAATAATTTTTTCCTGAGCTCAGCGTATTTGTTTCATTATTCGCTGCGTATTTACATTACGCTACAAAAGTAAATAAAAGCACGTCTTCATCTCTTCCCATCAGGTTCTTAATGGAGTTCAGAGACATGTGGTAGAGAGGTGGACCTTGGAATGAGGAAGAGGTGATCAGACACCTCAAAGTCTGATTCAGGCCCAGAATCAGGAGGTAAGTTTTCTCCTCTAGTTTCTACAAAACTCTGTTTGGTTGAGATTTTCTCCAACAACAACCAACATGAACTAGATGGGCACTCAGAGAGCGCAGACCTCCACCAAGGCAGCAAAACATCCTGGTTCCTTGTCCTTGATCCGGATCTGCCACAAAAAACGAATCACCTCTTCCTCATTCCAAGAGAGAAAAGGTGATTAGATTAAAAAGTTTCAGACGGACAAACAAACATCACCAGGCTGGTGAGGAAATGAACACGACACAGACCCATTTATGCAACGTTTCCACGACAATGTTTCTGCTGAAAACAGACTTTTTTCTTTCTGTTTTGTAAAAGCTCTGCGTTGAACACAAATCAAGGCTGGAACCGTAGTAACATTCACAAAGCAGGGTGATGATGTCGTCGTTTTCAGAGGAGTTGCGTTTTGCCCGTGTACACACAAATGCCCACATCAACATCTGAACACTGTATTATTGTCGTGTCTGAGTCCAGGAGGAGGCTGTGTGTGTCTGCGGTGTGTTGTGTTGTACTGAGGAGCTCCGAGGTTTGTTCAGATGGTTACGGAGGGGAAGGAAGTGTTTGGCTTGGCAGAAACACTTTATTGTCTCAGAGAGGTTATTAATTAGAAGGCTGGACAAACACAAAGACACAATAGAGTCTGATAATGTTGTTAGTGAGGAAGGCTGTGAGTGTCGGTTTATACAGACACACAAACAGATGAGTGAATGTGCCTTTTGTTCTTTGTTCTAAACAATGAGAGAAAACATAGAAGAAGACTGGTCGTCACATGATTCTCTGACTCTTCTTCTTCTATTATATTTTCTGTCACACGTTGCCAGTGAAACAGTGTCTTCCTGTGTCGCTACGTTTAGCTTCGCTCCTTTCTTCCTGTTTTTCTAGCTGATTTCAGACTCGTATAAAAGTTAAAATAGTTTTTTAACAATAACTTTGTATAATTTATTTCTTTTTTAATTACATGTGATAGTCTGGTTGTGAATGCAGCCCCGCTCCACAGGTGCACCACAGTTTTGCGATGCATTTAATGACATCACAGACTATCGTCAGACTAACGCCACCTGCTGGTATGATGACGCTGAACTTTGTTGGAAATCAGTTTGGTGTTTTTTAAAAAATGTAATTAGGGATAATACGAATAAAAAAACTTTATTATCCACAATGTGGAAATTTCCTCATAAAAGTTTGATATAAAAACACAGTAAACATTAAAGAACATCATCTCAGCATCTCACATCCATAAAAACTAAAACTCAACTCACAACACAAGTCGACAATAAACAACATATCAAATCTGACCCCTGAAAACAAACAAACAAACAAACAAAATCAGCCCACAGGTGAAACGGGGTCAGGTCAGCAGCAGCCCCCTAATGTTGAGAAAACCCTCTTGTGATGTTAAATAATCCAGATCTGCACCAGAATCTAAACAGTTCCTTCTGATCCCGTTCTCCATCCTTCTAACAAGTTTCATGGGAATTCTTACAAACCAACCAATGAACAAACAGGCAGAGAAAACATAAACATAACTTCCTATGTGGAGGTTATTATAGCAGCATCTACAAACTCTGTCAGGTTAAAGACTTTAAATGACAAAGAATGAAAGAGCAGAAGAAGAGAAAAATGAGAATGACTCATATGAATCATCAACAGACTGATGACGTCCTCCAGAAATAACAAATAAAGTGTGACTCAGTATCTGAGGATGATTAATGGCAGCAGGTGGTTAACAGTCTGTTTAATCTGGCAGCTCAGCCTCCTTTCTAAATACTGATAAGATGCTTTAAAGTCTCAACAGCTCCAGAAACATGAACCCTGATCTGTTCACAGGCTCACAGATAAGCAGCCGATCGCAGGCGTTAGCTAACGTTTGTAGCGCGGTGGGTGTTAATGTTTCTGTCACCAACGGAAGGAAAGTCAGCCTAAGAGACTTTTACGTTCTCCATCTGTGGTCCTCTTCGCCATTTGATTTGTCAACATATCAGGTCCTGCTGTGAAACAGAACGACGGCCAATGAAATGTCAAAAGGCTGTTTATGCTAATGAGATCATGTCTAGACCAGAACATGTTGATATTAATGTCAGGTTTGATGAATCTTAGGAGAAGAAGGCATGAAGTTCATGATGTGTCTCCTGAAAACCTCACGTCAGCCTCATAATGGCTGCAGATGAAGAGGATTCATCCTCTGAGGGTCATGAACATCAAAATGTTGCATTAATCTATGTAAGACAGAGGATCGTCTCTACAGATGCGGCCAGTTCAAAATGTCAAACAAAAAGCAGGACAGCAGATAAATGTCTTGATGCACCTTAAACTTTTCAAACTTATATCTGCATCTAACAACAGTTAGAACGAGTATGAAATACCCAGGATTCCCCCCCCACAGGTGCATTTAATTCAAAAGAAGTTATTTAAGTTGTCCTTGTAATCTGTCTGAGAAAAGGTTCCCTTTCCAAATAAAAAAAAGGAAATAAAATGCTCATAATCACCAAAATATCAAAAGACGCCTCTCCAGTCCATCAGAGATGTGTTCATGAAGTTTGGTGAAAAAACACTTAACAGTTTTTGAGTTATGTCTCAGAAACCCTCATCTGTAACCAGGGAAACGAAAAAAATATAAACGACAAAAGTTCCTAAATAAGAAAGGACACCTCCTCAGTGTTTGGCTGTTTGTAGAAAGTTACACTGAAAAATATTCAGTTTGACCAATCAGCACACAGCGTCATTACTGGAGGTTCCTCCTGTGCTGGGAGAGAACCTGGTCTGGAGATCTGAGACCGAGATCTAAGAACTGCCTCCACTCCAGATAAAGGTTTTTAGAATTGTGCAAAGATCCTGATGGACTCGGTTCAACAGGCCTCTCTGAAGGAGACTCTCCACCTGGACGGGGGCGTCGACCTCAGGTGGTCTATGAGGTTTCTTATATTTGAATGACATGATTTTTTCATCATTGTTTAAAAAACCAGTCAGTGATGGAAACTATTCCATTAATGGAGACATGAGACAAGAACTTACTATCTCTTATTCTCGTCTGTCCTCATCTCATCAGGCCTCTTTGTCATGGTGAACATGACATTTCTCATCTGATCTCCACCATTGTTGACGTACTGGGGCCCCACTACAACCAGGCCAGTGACCCACTCTGGGCCGTGACCCTCGGTTTAAGGCAGCGCATCCTCTGCAGTGACCCAGCGGGCCTCCTTGTGGAGCAGCAGATATATATAAACCCTGCTCAGCTGTCACGTCCTCAGGGACAGAGACACGGACGTAAGGCTGACTGGGTGGTCTGGTCTCTATCTGGTCTCTATCTGGTCTCTATCTGGTCTCTCTCTGGTCTCTCTCTGGTCTCTATCTGGTCTCTATCTGGTCTCTCTCTGGTCTCTCTCTGGTCTCTATCTGGTCTCTCTCTGGTCTCTCTCTGGTCTCTCTCTGGTCTCTCTCTGGTCTCTGTCTGGTCTCTATCTGGTCTTTATCTGGTCTCTCTCTGGTCTCTATCTGGTCTCTCTCTGGTCTCTATCTGGTCTCTCTCTGGTCTCTGTCTGGTCTCTATCTGGTCTTTATCTGGTCTCTATCTGGTCTCTCTCTGGTCTTTATCTGGTCTCTATCTGGTCTCTCTGTTTTTGCCTTATTAGGCAAAATGTTAAAAAAAAATCCCTGACGAGAAAAGAAAAGTTCAAGAAAGTGTAAAAAATAAAAATTGTAACTGTATGACCTTTTAATTCAGGCATGTTACATGTTATTAATAGAAATGAGGCATCGTAGATCTTTTTGTCAACAGATCCCATAAAAACATCAGATCTGAGACAGAGAAACAAAACTATGATTTGTAAAGGTGATGAAATAAATGTTCAAAATAGTTTACAAAAAAAAAACTGGAGGCCAGTAATTTCCTAAAAAAGCTGCTCCGTGTCTTTTCTATCAGACGTGACTCAAACATTTGTCGGGACTATTTTCAGCAGTGGATTAATACACAGTCGATGTTCTATTTGTGGCAGCAGGATGTGTGATGGAGTCAAAACAATCTACAGTGTGTCCATGGAAACGAGGGTCACAGAGGAACAACCATCGAACGAAGGGGGCGGATGACCAGCTCTCTTCTCAGCATCCTATAGGTCGCTGTGAGTCTCAGAATGATCTCTGATTGGTGGATTCATATTAGTTTTTTTGTGAGATTCCTATTGTATATAAAATAAATATTTGCTTTGGGGAAAAAATGTAATGTTTACTTATTCACTATATGTGCATTTTTTAAAATTATTTTTTAATGTTATTTATTTATTTGTTTTATTTTTTATTGTTTGTAAAGTGTTTTGTAACTCATTTTGAAAAGTAATATAGAAATGAAGGTATTATTAATATTATTATTATTATTATTATTATTATTATTATTATTGTCCATTTGTATGTACAGTTTATATCATGAAGCATCATCTGTAGTATGATGTCATCATTCAGTCAAACTTTATCTCTGACATCTGGTGAAAGCAGAGTGATGAAAACATTTCTACTGAAGAAACACTATTATAAAATGTCATTTTACACATTTATTCTATATTTTTTCTACATTATTTCCAGATAATTCTCTGCTGCTGTCAACAGAAGACTTTGTTTAACCCGTTTCATTCCTCAAAACGATTCATCCTCGTGAATAAACTTGTGTTTTCACCAGAAATGAGAATCCAACATTTGGGCCACATCATCAGTCTACACACCTCTGTAGGACAGATAAGATGAGATAAGATGAGACTGTGCTGTAGAACGTTTGGTTCTATGTTGGATACAAAAACCTGAAAAGGTGAATTTAAGTGTTGTTTAAATGAAGAAAATGTCCTTGGAGCCCAGAGAGTTTCTGCAAACTCAATACTATCTGAGTCTGTTTCAAAGTAAAAGGCCTCTAATGTTTCAGTGGACAAAACCTTTATTTTGAAGACTTGTGAAAAGTCATTTTTCCTCTTGAAATCTCACAACTTAAGTCTTATTTCATTTATTCTGACTTTAAACTTTAGAAGAAGAAAAGTCAGGAGAAATAAAAACACAATGTGCCGCAGTTATCCTGAAGGACTGTGGTGGTGCTGCACTCCCATTCATGAGCTCAATTGGGAGTCAAATAAGAGAACCGGTGATAAAATTCAGACCAGTAAACCAGTAACTCACTCCATATCAAACCAGTTTGAATGAGCCCAATGTTCTTTTTATTGCTGCGTTTCCTTATATCTCTCTTCCTCTATGTTTCTGTCAGACACACACACACACACACACACACACACACACACACACACACACACACACACACACACAGACACACAAACAAACACGCACTCAGGAAAGAGCAGAGGAGGAAGGAAAAACAACAGAACACACACAGAGCATCATAACAACCATTAACCACAATGGAGTCTGTGAACACACACACACACACACACAGACACACACACAGACACACATACACACACACAGACACACACATACACACATACACACACACACACAGACACACACACACACAGACACACACACAGACACACACACACACACACACACAGACACACACACACACACACACACACAGACACACACACACAGACACACACATACACACAGACACACACATACACACACACACACAGACACACACACACACAGAGACACACACACACACACACACACAGACACACACACACACAGACACACACACACACAGACACACACACAGACACACACACACACACACACACACACACAGAGACACACACACACACAGACACACACACAGCCTGTGGGAACGTATTGACAGTAAATGTTGTGTTAACAACAACATTCATTTCTTGTATCGTCTGTGTCTCATTGTTCGGTTTATGGTGTGGGTTTTTGTGGGTTTTTGTGTGCTTTTGTGGTAAAAACACTGGTGGATTTTAAATTGTGGGTTTTCTCGGCTTCACTAAGGTGTGTGTGAAAGTGTGTGTTGGTGTAGAGCTGTCTAAACACAGGCCGGTCCCACGGAGAAAGGAGAAGTTTTATTCTGTCATTGATGGAGGATGAAGAGGATGTTGTTCTGGGCTCTTCATCAGTGTTGTGTGTCTGTGGCTTCAGAGACATGTTAATGATGACTCTGGCTGTTTTACTGTGTGATATTAACCCAGGGATCAGCCTCCATAGAAACAGGATGATGACACAAAAACCACAAGGTGCAGGGCGGGGTGGTGTCTGCTCCAGACGACTTCTGGGTGGTTGGTGGGATTAAATGTGATTGTTCACTACAGGAAGTGTGCGCTGCTTCCCCTCCCTCATTGGCTACTTGTGTGCTATCACTGAGCGGGACACTTAACCTTGAATTCCCCCCAGAGGAGCTACAAAAGCCTGGAGCCACATAGAGCAGAAAGGACTGCTGGGAGTAGAGGGAATGTGGAGCAGACGGTCGGTGGAAAAGAGTCTGCAAATTAATTCTCCCCAGATAGATATGAAGAGTAAGAATGTGTAAAAACAAATGTTTGATGAAAACCTCTGGGGCCAATAGAAAGTCTTATTTCTACTGGACTGAAGGGAGGAGCAGCAGGACACAGTGGCTAGTGCTGAACTTTATGGGCCCTGACAGATTCACGTTAAATCAGTCTGTGACACTTAATCTGTAATACATATATACATATACATAAATATATGTATATATATATATATATATATATATATATACACACACACATATATATATGTATATATATATATATGTGTGTGTATATATATATATATATATATATATATATATATATATACACACACACACCTGGTCAAACACTAAATATGTCTACAAGATGAAGAGGCGAAGAGCTGCAGCCAGCGCTACAGCTAACGTTAGCACCTCTGCAGCCAGCGCTACAGCTAACGTTAGCACCTCTGCAGCCAGCGCTACAGCTAATGTAGAGTTTAAAGTCTCCATCTTCTTCAGGTGTTCAGAAGAACGATGCTACGCTGTTTTACTGTGAACTCCACAAATGTTTAAGGACTCCCCTGACTGAGGATGAGGAGATTATTTATGTTCTTTAAAAACCGGGGCTAAATATGGCTGCCAGATTTAATCTCAGCTTGACTTACATACTTAAGTTATATACTTAAAGTAAAAGTACTCGTTTTGCAGAGAGTAAAGTACAGAGTATTATTGGATCATGATTACTGATGCATTAGCATTAATGTTGCACATGTTGGTGAAAAGTTGTCATTTTGTAGCTTTAGCTTGTGGATTCTGTGACAACAGACACTGACAGCCAATCAGAGGAGAAAGTGATGCAGAGAGCTCCATCTGTGAACTTGACTTCTGATTGGCCGGCAGCCATCAGATAAAACTTTTTATCTGTTGATTCCAGTCGGTGCCGGTCGGCTGGTTTTTAAAAACATGAGCAGAAGCCTGCTGTGTGCGTAGAGATCTCTATCTGCTGTTATTGGCCCAAACCTCCTGTCTGTCAGGTCTGATCGTCATGACGACCTCTTGTTCATCCTCAAACACACTGAGCAGCCAGACGAGGGGAAGAGTTTTCAGATGTGAAATAAACCGTTATATCCAGCAGTATTAACAGCTGAGGTGCTAATGAGCAGCAGACTGGTCCCTACCATAGTAGAAATCTACTATTATCACTGGTTCATTTACAGCAACCTGTTGATTTGTCTGATTTTAACTACTTTACAAAGAGTCCGACCTGCAAAAACCTCCACCTTATAATTACGTCTGAAACTATTCATCAATTTGTTGTTGATATAGAAAATTAATCAGCAGCTATGTAGATTATAGATTCATCATTTCACTCATTCCTAAAGTAAAAACGTTTTCTGCTGTTTTTTTCTTTCTATTTTTCATGAAAACAAACTGAATTTTGTTTTAAACGTTTGATTAATTTACTCTCTTGACGTTTTTTTCACACATGATCAAAATATAATCAGCAGATTCATTGATGACGAAAACATAAATATAGTTTCAGCTCCAATATTTAAGTTAAGACGAGTTTATTTACCTTGAAATAAAACTAAATATAGTAGAAAGTACTACTAATGGGATAGAAGCAAACTGAAATACTCAAAGTACAAGTACCCAAAAGTGTTGTTAAGTGCAGTACTTGAGTAAATGTATTCGTAGAAACCCTCCATTATCAGGACAGCAGAGACACAATGATACAATACAGCAGGAAGAGAACAATCACAGCAGGAAACAGATTGGACAGCAGAGGGGAGGGGGCGGAGACCAAAACAGGAAGCACCGCTACAATCAGGGGACGTTTACTCACAGTACACAGATGTACTGTAGTACTCACAGTACACAGATGTACTGTAGTACTCACAGTACACAGATGTACTCACAGCCTGTAGTACTCACAGTACACAGATGTACTCACAGCCTATAGTACTCAAAGTACACAGATGTACTGTAGTACTCACAGTACACAGATGTACTCACAGCCTGTAGTACCTGCAGTACACAGATGTACACACAGTCTATAGTACTCGCAGTACACAGATGTACTCACAGCCTGTAGTACCTGCAGTACACAGATGTACTCACAGCCTGTAGTACCTGCAGTACACAGATGTACACACAGTCTATAGTACTCACAGTACACAGATGTACTCACAGCCTGTAGTACTCACAGTACACAGATGTACTCACAGCCTTTAGTACTCAAAGTACACAGATGTACTGTAGTACCCACAGTACACAGATGTACACACAGCCTGTAGTACTCACAGTACACAGATGTACTGTAGTACCCACAATACACAGATGTATACGAAGTACCATCTGTAGTACCCACAGCACACAGATCAGAGACATGCAGTACTCTCTGTAGTACTCACAGCTGGACGTATCAGAGAGATGCAGTATCTGGATCGTCCATCTACTGAAGCAGTGTGTACAAAAACTTGACCATCAGTAGTTTTGATGTTTTTTTAATTTTTATTTTATATATATATATGTATATAAATATATATATACATATATATATATAAAAATAAATAAATATATATATATAAATAAATAAATATATATACTTTTTAAAAAGTTTTGATGACAAAAACCTCTACAAAAAACCTTGAAAGATCACCAATCACCACAAAAACCCTTCCAAGGACTCCTGGAAACACATCAATGAATATCAAAACCCCCTCCAAGGACTCCTGGAATGACTTTAAAAACCAACTAAATTCTTACACAAACTCCTGGAAACTTTTAATGAAAAGCAAACCTTTCCAAAGAGACCTGAAGCAGCCTCAATGAAGCAGACTGACTGGATTAGTTCAGGTTCAGAGAATCTACCCTGAATTAAACCTGAGTTTAAGACATTCTCCTCCTCACTGGAGACTCGGACATGAACACAGCTCTCTGGACTCCAGCCTCACATCATCTCTAACTGTCTTCTCCATCATCATCATCATCTTTCTTTCTCCTGAGCGACAGCAGCATCATTCCGGATTAAACCGCTTTTACACTCACCGAGCGGAGGTTCTGTGTTCCAGCTGAAGACCAGGACGGATCCGTGTCGGCTCACCTGAACGCTATAAACAAACTGAGCACATGTGGGCTGAGCCGCTCCTCCACCCTCAAACGCACCGTCCCACTGCTGCTGCTGCCTTCAGGGACGGCTCGGAAACTTCAGAGATCTCAAGGATGTTTTAGCCCGGGTTCTTCGGTGCGTTTATGAGCTTTATGTCATTATGTGGAAACAATATGGATGTTACAAAGGTGATGTGTTGTATTTTATTTTATTTATACAACATATTGATAGCTAATTCTGATCCCCTAAAACCACTGAAATATTGAGGAGCCTAAATAAGATATTGATCACCCATAAACAGCTGATCGACCGCTGCTTTATTATTACAGGCATTATTCGTCATAATCAGAATTAGTTTAATGCACAATAAAGCATCATAACAGTTTGGTAAATGTTTAGTATGTAAAATAGTCTCTAAAGTTGCTTTTAATGGAGGTAAATAAAAGTACAAGTACGTTCAAATTGAACAGTTGTACTAATCTCATTCTGAAGTAAAAAATGTAATTTGTTGACTTAAAGATGTTAAAAGGAGAAACCTTTAAAATGTTGAAGAGGAAATGTTCGAGACAGAAATCTAATCTTAATTTTTATTTTTCCTCAACTTTGGTCATTTTTCCCAGGACACCTCAGGAAAACACAGAAGACAGTTTCTGTAATAGATTTTATTAAAGTCAGTTAAAACAGAATATAGAAGATGATCTTTTGCAAACTTCAGATTTTCTTTCAGAGAAAATCGTTCAGAGGTTCGGTGGATCTTTTCTTTCTTGCTCTTGCACCTTATTTCCCACAGCACATGATGTCAGTAAACGCAGCTTCAGACATGCTGCAGGTGATGATTGTTTGAAGTATGTCGCCCTCTAGTGGCCTGACTGTTACCACAGAGGAGGCAGATTGAATCTGTCAAACTGAATCTGAGGAACCTGTTTATGAGGATCATATTAAATCTGGTGTTTCTATGCAAAACAAAGATGGTGGATTTTTGTGCAGGAACAGGAACGTTTTATGAACACAAATGCAGATTTTTTTAAGACAGTTGCTTCAAGTTTTGTTACATTTAAAGAACACTTTAAAATGTAAAAAAAATCTAATAATAGGGTCCTTACATAAAAACGCTAATTTTATGTATGGTTATTGTTTCCTAATGTTACACTATATTCTTATGAGGCCGTTAGCTAACTAGCATACATGTTTTCAGTGCAGGACTCAGACACTGTAGGAGGATATAAAGGAACTTTATTATTTGAGACATGTTGATTGAATACATTCACCATGTTTTATCATGTATATAAAATAATGACAAACAGTTTTCTCTTCTATAAAAGGATATAAATGTCTATAAATGTCGACAATATATAATCTGTTCTTTACATATAAAACATACAGAAAAGCTGCAAACGTGGACGGACGGTTAATATTTATATACGTATAGAAACCTGAGCACGGAGCAGTAAAAACATGTGACTCTAATCACTATCATAAAGATTTGAAGATATTCAGTTATTTATGACAGATGCTGATGAATAAACTATTTCATATAAACATTTGATTGGAATGGTAAAGCTTCGTTTTGTCTTTAAACGCAACATTGAGGGTAGAACATGAAGCTTGAAGGCAGTAGAACACAAACCTTTACTTCTGCTGAACTTAAACCTACAACATGATGTCACTTCTAAAAGTAATCTGTTATTAATCAGTTCTTTCCTCAGTCTTTCATGTTTCTGGAGTTCATTTTCATGTTTTAACTCGTCTGTTCTGCTGAACTGTTTTTATTTACACTGTGAACATCTGGACTTATTGAAAACGTTAAAATGTGTTTGTTAAAAGCAAAGCAGTTAAAGTAAACAACAATATTAGATCACCTTTAAAAAAAACCTCATAACCCAGGACATAACCGTACAGTCTGGTGATTATTAGCGTAGTTACAAATTCACTACCAGCTGTTCTGGAATCACATTATCACAATAAAGGCTAAAAAATATGTTGAGGTGGATCTGGATCAAGGTCCTCGTCATATTTAGACATAGTTTGAATGATAAACATTCCTTATCGGAGAAAACGAAACAGGAAGGAACAGAAAACAGAGAAATGAATGAGGAGAATTTAAAAGAGACGGATCGACGTTCTGATATTCAACTAAACACAGAATAAAATGTTAACTAACCCGCTGACCCTGAGGAGGGCTTCAGTCCATCAGAAGTCAAAGCACTAATAGCTCATCTGACACTTTAAGGCTTCCATCAACAATGGATATGATCAACAATGAGACAACAATAAATCTGATATCATCTGGTAACAAATGTCTGATTTATATGTAGAAGAAATTAATCATATCTGATGTGATGATAGAGGTAGTACTAAATGATAATACACAGTGGTACATATTAGTAACACCTGACCACACCTCATTATAACACCTGACCACACCTCATTATAACACCTGACCACACCTCATTATAACACCTGACCACACCTCATTATAACACCTGACCACACCTCATTATAACACCTGACCACACCTCATTTAACACCTGACCACACCTCATTATAACACCTGACCACACCTCATTATAACACCTGACCACACCTCATTTAACACCTGACCACACCTCATTATAACACCTGACCACACCTCATTATAACACCTGACCACACCTTATTTAACACCTGACCACACCTCATTTAACACCTGACCACACCTCATTATAACACCTGACCACACCTCATTATAACACCTGACCACACCTCATTTAACACCTGACCACACCTCATTATAACACCTGACCACACCTCATTATAACACCTGACCACACCTTATTTAACACCTGACCACACCTCATTTAACACCTGACCACACCTCATTTAACACCTGACCACACCTCATTTAACACCTGACCACACCTCATTTTAACACCTGACCACACCTCATTTTAACACCTGACCACACCTCATTTAACACCTGACCACACCTCATTTTAACACCTGACCACACCTCATTTAACACCTGACCACACCTCATCATGAAGGCCATGTTTGCTGAATACGTGAAGGTCCATTAAATCTGTGATTCAGCTTCTTCCACTTTCCTCTGAATGTAACGAGCTCCACCTTCATGACTACAGATGTATGGTCAAGTTCATGGGTTTGAATATGTTACTTATAGGATGGAGCAGGCAGAGGGATATTTGGAGGTGAAGACTTTGTTCTCCATTCCATACACAAAGAAGCTGTGGTCTTTTCCACTGTAAGTGTAATAAGCATGAGTCAGGGGAACCAGCTCGATGGTCTGACGCTGCAGGCAGAGAGAGGAAGCAGTCGTTGATATCAGCATCACTCAGTCATTGCTTTACTTCGTATTAAAGGAACAGTTCACCTAAAAACAAACATCCTGTCAACCTAATAAAGATGGAAAAGTAAGGTGGAATTTCTTAATCCACAAAACATTTCAGGAGTTTCAGTTTTCTCCTAATCAACTTAAGAGAGACTTTAGCCTCTACGCTCGTCTGAAACAGGCCAAACGTTTGAGGACTGAGAAATTTCACAAGACTGAACTGTTGGTTTTATCTTCACAAAAACTCTCTTGTCTGTCTGTTTGGAGTACTTTGGATATCTGAGTAGTAGAGATCTCAGTGAATTCAGTGTTGATTTTCTGTTGCCATGGGAACCCTGAGAACATCCTGGCATGGACAGATTATTCAACTACTGTCACCATTCTAACACTCAGCTGTAAAAATGACGCGGCTGAACTGTTCTTACATGTATATCTGTGCTCATTTTGCCTTTGCCAAAAAGAGTACACTACTGCATTACCTGTAATAAAAGTACTTCCTTCCACTCGATAGAGGAGCGCTGATCAGTGTACTCCGTCACTTTAAACATTTGCTTTAGACTGAACACAGTTCATTACTTCGTACCTGCTGCAGGATGCGGCTGGTGGAACTCAAGCGCTCCAGGTGTTCGTTGATCAATTTTGTAGAGACGTCACAGATCTCCTGATCGGGGAATCCCTGGATAGGATACACCTGGCAGGACAGAGAGGGGAAAACACACACTTTAATCACATACTAGCGTAGTTTTCTCAACAAGTATGGCATCGCATCAGTTTGTGAGAAATGTCCAGATCTAGATTAACAAGAATTTCACAGTATTTTCTCCATTTTTGATGTTGAATAGCTCCACAGGTGCCTGCAGGAAGAGCTAGCTAACCAATCAGGGACTGGCGATTAGGTGCAGCGTCAGCAGTATTGTGGGCTCTGTATCGTTCCGTCCTGCTGAAGAGGGAGCTGAGCCGGAAGCTGAGCCGGAAGGCAAAGCTGCCGAATTACGTTCCAACCCTCACCTGTGGTCATGAGCTCTGGGTAGTGACCGAAAGAACGAGATCGCGGATAAATAAATGAAATGAGGTTCCTCCATATGGTGAGGAGCTCGGAGTAGAACCGCTGCTCCTTCGCACTGAAAGGAGTCAGTTTGAGGTGGTTCAGGGCATCTGATTAGGATGCTTCCAGGGCACCTCCCTTTGGAGGTTTTCCATGGAAGTCCAAGTGGGAGGAGACCCCAGGGAAGACCCAGAACTCACTGGAGGGGTTACATATCTCATCTGGCCTGGGAACGCCTCAGGATCCCCCAGGAGGAGCTGGAAAATGTCCAATTAGGGAGACAGTATGAGGTCCAGGAGCAGAGAACGAGATCATCCGCCATGGAACATGTAATGATTGTTGTTTTTGCTTACAAAGCGCTGCTCGACGCAAATATAAAACATCAGACGCCAACATCATCATCATCTGATACTCTTCATTTAAATAAAAGTTAGTTTTTTACCAGAACACTCTCATCGACGAAGAAAGGATCTCCTGTCACCTTCTCAAACTTCTTGTCGGGAAAGTCAGGCTGGCGGTCTGGAATGAAATCAGCGACGTTGTTCTTCCTGCAAACACAAAGACAGACATGTAGGGAGGATCTGGACAAACACTGACTGGGGATCAGTGTGAGCGTCTTTGTCGTACCATATCACAGTCAGCTGGATGAAATGCAGCAGGTTTTGGCTGCCATGACAAACGGAGCAGGTTTTGAAGCCGTGGCCTTGGCAGGAGATACACCTGAAGGACGGAGGGGAAGAAGAAAGCAGCAGGTCAAATACTGGACAGCAGTTTGTCAGACAACGAGTAGAAGTAAATAAGATTCAAGACAAAGAAGAAAATTCATAGAAATCACAACAAGTTGTGTAAAAGGCCGATGGCAGGTGGGACAAAAGAGTCGAATTCACAGTCTGAACCTCGTACACATGACGAAGGTCAGTTAAGGACTAGCTCAGAGGATTGTGGGTCAAACACAACATTATTCCTGTCAGCTGCTGATTCACTGATACAGACGTTGATTTGGAGATGGGAGGAGGTGCTGGTTAAAGAGCGATGGTCCAGCTGAGACACACCTGGCTTTTAAAGGGACTCTGATTGGTTTAAGTCATGTCAAAACACACCTATGAATGATGAAGAGACTAAATTCAACCCCTTTGCATTGCCTAACGTTGTGCCCATAGGCCAAAGGGAAATGGACACGCCCTGAACCATCAGCTATAGACTGTATTAACTGGGCCTTTAAGGTTCGTTCTGAACTCCATATATGGACAGACCTTTTATCAACCAGTACTAACACAGTAAAAACTGTGAAAATGTTGTTGTCGACTGGTTTAAGTTGCAAAGTGAATTAAGAACTCCTCTCGCTCTCATCTTAGAACCAAACTCCTCCTCTGAGGTGTCGGTCTCCTCTCACCTCTTGTGGCCCCTCCCGTGACAAAAAGAACAGCGGGTGTTCCCAGAGGACCGCCTGTGATTCCCAGGCTGCTTTCTGAAGCCTCTGCCGTGGCAGCTTACACAACGCTTCTGTAGGACGGAGAGGGAGGTTCAGACAGACAGGACAGAAAGCACACAGACTGGACTCCCACCTCTTTCAACCGAGCCCGTGACAGGAGGTGCAACGATTGTTCCCAGAATGGCCGTGACCATGGCAAAATGTACAACGCTTCTGCAAAATGAGACGAGGGTTTGAGTCATGAGTCTGCTGTGAAACAGAGCAGGAGACCATCTGTACACACTGTACACACTAACACTGTACACACTAACACTGTACACACTGTACACACTGTACACACTGTACACACTAACACTGTACACACTGTACACACTAACACTGTACACACTGTACACACTGTACACACTAACACTGTACACACTGTACACACTAACACTGTACACACTAACACTGTACACACTGTACACACTAACACTGTACACAATGTACACACTGTACACACTAACACTGTACACACTAACACTGTACACAATGTACACACTGTACACACTAACACTGTACACACTAACACTGTACACAATGTACACACTAACACTGTACACAATGTACACACTGACACTGTACACACTAACAATGTACACACTGTACACACTAACACTGTACACACTAACACTGTACACAATGTACACACTAACACTGTACACAATGTACACACTAACACTGTACACTGTACACACTGTACACATTGTACACTGTACACACTGTACACATTGTACACTGTAACACTTGTACACACTGTCCACTGTAACACCATACACTGTACACACTGTCCACTGTAACACCGTACACTGTACACACTGTACACACTGTAACACTTGTACACACTGTCCACTGTAACACCGTACACACTGTACACATTGTACACACTGTACACACTGTCCTGAGAACCTGACATTGTTTTCTGTTAGCAGTAGCTTCATATATGATTATTACCTCAAGATAAGATAAGATAAGATAAGATAAGATAAGATAAGATAAGATAAGATAAGATAAGATAAGATAAGATATCCCTTTATTAGTCCCACAGTGGGGAAATTTACAAAGCTACATGAGGAAACTATGTGGTAAAATGATCTGCTGACATATGATATAGATATAAATGACATAGATCATTTCATTTAAGTTAAGAATGTGAACAATGTGTCTGACTGTAGAACTTTGTATTGATCTAACAGGACCTGTGTCCACATCCAGTTTCTTTCTGAATGACATCGTCTTTTTTCAATTGTTCACAATAGAACTTTTTAGGCAGGGATGGTGTATAAGTGTCACCATCTTATAATTACATAATTTCTCTATTTGTTATTTAGCAGAATATATCAAAAATACTTAACAGCATTTTTTATCCAGAGGAATAATAAAATAAAATGTTGAATGAATAATAAATAAAGACCAAATTATGAACACAAGTGTGTCCAAACATTTGATTGGTGTTGTATCATCAAGACAACTGAAGGACGTGTCGCTGTGTGAAGGTGAAATCTGCTCCGTCCTCGAGGTTCAGTTTCATACAAAGAAACGACAAAAACACTAAACATACAGATTCTGAGAGAATCTCCCAACTGAAGCAGGAACATGTTGTTTCTTCTTCTCTTCCTTTAAACAGGTAGGAGAGTGACCTCACCTGACCTCTGCCATGGCAGCCGGTGCAGCGAACTCTTCCACAACCACTGCACATGTGACACACCTGAAACACACACACACACACACAAACGCACACACACACACACACACAAACGCACACACACACACACACACACACAAAAACGCACACACACACACACACACACACACACACAAACGCACACACAAACGTTACTATGTTCCATTTAATATCTCAAGATGAATAAATAAATGTATTATTATTGTGTTTACTGTATTTTCATTATTATTTATTGTATTATTATTATTATTATTTGTTGTTTAATTCTATATTGTATATTTGACATCTGTTGTTCTAGACATATTCAGACATGTTCAGCTGTTGGTTGTTTTTAAATGTGTAATATAAATAAAGTTTGTATTGATAAATACATTTAAATATTGCTTAATAATAAATATTAGTCAAATAAATACGTTTGTTTTTTTTCAGTGACACTTAAAGCTCATTATTTCTAAAGAAATGTCAAAATATGCCATAAAATATGCCAACATAAACAGACAAACACAAACAGACAAACAAACATGGTGCTCAGAAGGCAAAAGCTATATGATCAGCCAATCTGAGCCTAATATTAGACGATATATGAGCCGATATCTCAGCGTCTGGTTGTGTAATCAAGCAGCTGTACCTTGACGATGGATGAGTGTGGGACGCGAACCTTCTCCACCTTGTCAGTGAATCTCTGGGGCAACGACACAGGAATGTCCCACGGTAGAGGGCTCATACCAAACTGAGGACCGTCCACTATCTGTCCTGTTCATGAAAATCAAACACATACTGAACTAGAACAGCAGTAAGGAGAGACCCACACTACACAGAGTTTAGTGGAAATCAGTTCTGTTTTGTTTACGTCATTAGAGAAAATGTTGACTCATGTTAAAGAGAGTAAATACATTCCTGGATCCATTCTTCCATTCCATTCTTTTGCAGCCTGTTCCCTTTACTTTGACACAATTTAATAAGGATTTTTTATTTATTTAACCATGTTAGTCTTGGAGGAGGAGATTCTAATCAATAATCTGTAACCTCTCAGTGAAAGTTTTACCATTGTAGGATTCAAACTGCCAGGCGCTGGTTCTGGTCTCAGTGTAGGTCTCCAGTCGATACTGAAGGAAGATGGATCCATGTTACCACAGTCAGGCCAACGTAGAGCAAACAGCAATCATTGCATATGGTCTGCGTTTTAAATGGCACCTCAACATTTAAACACATGAGCTGCAGGGTACAGGTGTAACGTGGATACAGACACAAACACCGAGATCAACTTCAGCAGAGCTCTGTTTTTAAAAGGCTGTGAATACATGGATGTGTTTGACCTGTAAGGAGTCACTTTAATGATTCATATTATAAAGGGCAGGAATATTACATCACTCAAAGACTGGCTCTGTCATTCACTGTGATCAAAAAATGCTCATTAAGAGGAATGAATATTGAAGATGCTGATGATGAAGATGAGTTCTCATGTGTGTATCTTCTTTTAGAAAAATTTCAGTTCCACTTTAGATAAAATGACCCCCCCGCACACCTTTATGTACTAGAATGTGTTCACAGATGTCATGTAGGTCCAGGTTAGCTGTTAGAAGCAGACTCATCCATTTGGTTAAGAGCTCCTACCCTGTACACGGTGATGGGTTTGAGCTCCTTGAAGGTGAGGTTCCTGGCAGGTTTGGAGCTGTACCTCCATTTAGACTCCACGAACTTCAACAGGGCGTCTCGGGCCACATCCTCAGAGATTGCAGGGACCCTGGAGGAGCCACAACACACACATCTCTTCTCTCAGACACGTTTCACAGACTAATCAATGACGGATGTCACGGATGAAGTGAATTATGGGTGTGTGTGCTACCTGACGTTGGGCACCAAAGTGTTCCTGTTGAGTTCAGGCTGGGGGTTATAGGCGGGGGGGGGTGGATACAGTGGGTTATCTCCCTCTGGACACACACACATCAACACAAACAAAGGAGATGAAGCTCCTGAAATGTGTAGAATTACTAATGAGAAGAGAACAATAGACTCACCTCCTCCTTTGTGGCCCTGATATCCATGTACGTCATCCAGCCAGCCAGGAGGGGGCGCTGTAGGCCCCTCCTCTGGTATGTTCGGATCAAACACACCTGAGGAGATGAGGTGGTAAAAAAAAAAAAAGAGGACATTTGTGTGGCTGCCTTCAAACACATTGTTAAAAATACCAGTACGTCCCACTGAAACCAGCAGCAGCAGCAAACAAGCCAGACTATTTATGATAAGATGACAACAATGACAAACAATGTGTTATTAGTTTGATCATATTTAGTCACATGAATCTGTTTTCTAGTTTTAATACATTTTAGTCTGATCGTATCAAAGAAAACCGTCAGTATTTTAGTCTAGTTTAATAAAAGTGTTGACATTTGAGTCTTTTCTAAAACATCAGGTTATTATTAACATTTCAGACCAAACCAATATTTTTGGTCGTTTTCCTCTGATTTCACTGATTCCACATCAGATTTATCTGATCATGATCTGATAAAAACAGGTTGAATGATTCAGAATGCAGCTTTGCACAAAGTGTCTGGTCTGATGATGTCACTTTAAGGAACACATCCATGTGGACACATACATGTGGACACATCGGTTACTTCATCCGGATGTGAACGAAGCTTCTGTCTCTGCAGGTCTGAGAGGAGTGTGTGTGTGTGTGTGTGTGTTGTTGTGTGTGTGTGTTGTGTGTATGTGTGTTGTGTTGTGTTGTGTTGTGTGTGTGTGTGTGTGTTTGTGTGTTTGTGTTTGCGTTTGTGTGTGTTTGTGTTTGCATTTGTGTGTGTGTGTGCGTTTGTGTGTATGTGTGTGTTTGTGTGTGTGTGTGTTTGTGTGTGTCTGAGAACTACATTCATCATCAGCTTATCTCCCCCTGACATGTCCCACCAGAAACCCCACCCCTCCCTTTGTCTACGTAGTTAAGCACAAACTGTAATAACTCTGCTACACACACTATTCCTCCCCACCTGTTTGTTCATCTTTGTTGTTTTAAGGTTTCTTTTCAGTGGATCTGTGTGAGCTCTAGAAATAGACAACGCCTCAAAAGGCTTAACAGAGGAGCTGATATCTGATGGAGTGACTTCAGTGTTTGTCTTTATAACATGTTACTGTCGTCCAATTAGGAAGGATATATATATATATATGGACTTTGACCAAAGTTATTGAATATTATGTATGATAAATACCAACAGACTTATTAATTATCTAATTAGTCTTCTAGTAGCAGAGTAAAATAGACAAAGCAGGACTAATATAATCCATAGTGGTCTACAGTTGATGTGTCCTCATTATTCTTTTAGTGTGTGGATGATAAGATGTGTAAAATTTAAAGTGTAATATTATCTGAAGCAAACAGCAACAATATTTTCTGCATCATCAGCTGAATGTTTGTTAGTGCTGCTAAAACCTGGGGATGAACCAGATCAGATCCCTGACAGACATGATAAACAATCATTTCATGCATTTGTATTTTAAAAAAGTAGCTCAGAAGCTGTAGTTTCATCAACATCTTCTCTTCCTTTTTCTTCTCAGTCTTCATCTCTCTCTCCTTCATCATCTCCTCCTCCTCCATTTTCTTCTTTTTCTCCCTCTCATCCTCCTGCACCACCACCACTTCTTCTTCTTCTTTGTGTTTATTGGCGGCTCATAAACCAACTGTATGTAACAGTGTCTGCTGGCTGCAGATGTGCTAACGTTAGCTGCAGTGCTGGCCGCAGATGTGCTAACGTTAGCTGCAGTGCTGGCCGCAGATGTGCTAACGTTAGCTGCAGTGCTGGCCGCAGATGTGCTAACGTTAGCTGCAGCGCTGGCTGCACACGTGCTAACATCAGCTGCAGTGCTGGCTGCACACATACTAACGTTAGCTGCAGCGCTGGCTGCACACATACTAACGTTAGCTGCAGCGCTGGCTGCACACATACTAACGTTAGCTGCAGCGCTGGCTGCACACATACTAACGTTAGCTGCAGCACTGGCTGCACACATACTAACGTTAGCTGCAGCGCTGGCTGCACACATACTAACGTTAGCTGCAGCGCTGGCTGCACACATACTAATGTTAGCTGCAGCGCTGGCTGCACACATACTAACGTTAGCTGCAGCGCTGGCTGCACACATACTAACGTTAGCTGCAGCACTGGCTGCAGACGTGCTAACATCAGCTGCAGTGCTGGCTTCGGAACCAAAATTTGGCACCGATTGATGTAACATGAATCGGTGATACTGGTGTAATTTGATTAAAAGTACCAAGTTCACTACCCAGCCAAAGATATGTGTTATATGAACTGTTTGCCAGTAGAGACCATAAAGTTACTGATCAGTATTATATGTCCAAAAATGATGAACTATTCCTTTAAATGATGTAATTTGTCCTATTTTTCTGTTTTATTGAGAGCTTGGTATGATTGTCTAAATGGTGATAATAAATTAAATATAAGCTTAACACTTCCAAAGATGATGATTTGAGAACATTTTAGTAAAATCTGACTCAATCATGTGATTGATTTGTTGTAGTTTATTAATAGTCATCATATTTCACTTCTCTGAGACAGGGCAGCATCACCTACAAAAATAATCCAATATAATAACAAAGTATAATAATGTTTTCACACAACAATGTAAGATTACATAAATGTACACAATAGAATCTTGATTGAGACACTTCCGAGGCTTCCTCTTTTTAGCGTATGAGTCATGATTTCGCCCGACACAACCCAACAACGGCAACACTACTTTCATTAGTGTTTTCTTCAAGCTCCCAGCAGATAAAAATAAACCGGAGTCACTGTGTTTAAACATACTGTACACAATACCTCAGTCTGACGGATAAAAATATCAGCGAGAAGGTGTTTCCCCACAAAGATCTGGGCCCAGATGGACCGAGAGTGAGAACAGCATGAGGGAGGGACACAGAGAAAAATAAAGGGCTGGAGGGAGGTGTGGGAGGAATGTGAGCAAAAAGGGGGACAATGCATCCAAAATAATCCTGCAGAACTCCTGCTGCTCTTTTCTTTATCTGCACACCATTAAAAGTCTTGTTTATGAGCAGTGACCAGACTGGATGGTCCCAGGTCTTCAGGTGGATTTGAACCCAGGATCTTGGACCCTAGCACAGTGAGGACATTAATATTGTTTTTGGAGTTGATCATGTGAACGCACACTTTTCGCAGGTTGTTAATTTCTACATTGGTACCAGTTTTACTGTCGTCTTGAGCGCAGCAACGCAAATCCTCTCCAACAAATGTAATCAAAATCCATTCATAGGTTTTAGGGTAATCCTGCTAACAGACAAACCAATAAATCAACGCTGGCAAAAATTACCTCCTTGGCAGAGGTAATAATTGAGTGGCACTTAAGTTGGCCAATCAGAGCAGGGCTAACGCCACCCTAGAATCCCCTTCTACACGCGCCCCTGCTAGTTGACTACAGACACACAAAATAGTAATTCTTTCACAAGTGATGGAAGAATATTACATATCAAGACCGGGATCCTTTCATTATAAATCATAAAACATAAATTTATGTATAATGATTTACTGAATTCCCACTTTGAATCAAAAAAGTTTATCTTGAACGCACCAACTAAACACCAAAGTAAAGAAATTAAGCTAACGTTAGCTAGCTGTCAACAAACTTTAACACGATAAGGCCACAAATGAACAATTGCAGAAGTGGAAACATTAGAGACCGCAGTGGTTACAGACTCACTGGTGTCTCCCAGTTCAACCAGGAAACAGAGCTGAGTCAAATACAGGTTGAGAAAAGCATCTCCGTACGAGCAGAAAACAGACCGCCGCTGTTTTAAAGCTAGCAGACGTAAAACCGGACAAACTATGTGAATTTAACCGGGTTTACAACTCGTTGAAGTCCAGTTTGACCTCCCAGTAATGAGGAATTTACGTTCCAGAGTCTGAAAACTTCTGTGACGGAACATAAAAACTACGCAGCAAAAGAAAAGTCTGATATTAAAATGTGTTTCTATGGTTTATGTCGGAGAAATACTCACCGAGATCTTCTCTCTCGTCCATTACTCCGCTGCTGTGCTTTGAGTGACCTGAACGAAGCTCGTGAAGATGTTAACCCTCAGCGTCAATGTCAGCGAGTCACGTACAACTTCCGCTTAAGATTTCTACAATAAAAGTGGATGATGATGGATCTGCAGACTACGATCGGCGTACATTACTAGACCTACAGTTATTCATTATTATTCTTACACACACAGTTATTTATTATTACAGACAGTTATTTATTATTACATACAGTTATTTATTATCACACACACAGTTATTTATTATTACACACTCAGTTATTTATTATTACACACAGTTATTTATTATTACACACTCAGTTATTTATTATTACCTACACAGGGACGGTCAGCAGCCCTCCTCCTCCTCCTCAGTTAAATATGGCTTGCTTTGCTCATGCAGGAAATGGAGTTGTTGATGGGACAGAGGACTGGGAGACGGTGGAGGCAGAGGGTCCACCGGCCAAGGACCACACACCTGACCCTCAGTGAAGACCAGTGACGCTGGTTAAATAGCAATGCTCCAGGTGAGACACACTTGGCTTTTAAAGGGAATGGGAGATGAACTCTGATTGGTTTAATTCATGCTACAACACACCTATGAATATTTAAGAGACTAAATACAATTGCCTTACTTTGTGCACAGATTATGCATCAAATCTATCAAAATGCAGTTGGAAACGCCCTAAATTAACTTGTACTACTGGCTTTACACCATCAGAGCGTTTAAATTGTGGCCTTTGTCTGTGGTACATTTAGTGAAAAATCCCTTCTTTATTTTCACTTGAACAACAGTAAAAGTGGCAGGATTAATTTAATTTGTCTAAAAGGGACTTTAAATTAATTAATCTAAATTAATATTATTCAGTAAATTTAACACTTTAAATGTTTTGGGGTTTTTCATATTGAATTTACCCTGAGAAAAAAAGCTTTCGCCCCTACGTTTTATTTTGAAGACAACATCTCAGCACTTCCCGTCCTGATTGGTGTGACTTTATTGACTCAGCTTCTGACCACGCCCGCTTTGTTTACATTCACATCATTCAAAGAGGAAAAAACTCTTAAGGACTTGGATCTGCCTCTTAAAATGCAAACTTCTAACATCACAAACATATTGATCTATTGATTGATTGATTGATTGTTGCTGTTTAAAATGTTTAGCCTTTGGTAATAAATGGACTTTTCAGAGTGTTTGAAACGTTTTGGTGTGGAGTAAAGGATTGACACAGCATGGCAGAATTATATAAATAACTTTTGAAAGTCTTGAACACATTTAAATGCATGGACATTTAGGTTTTTTTCCCCTTGAGTTCAGTCTGCTGTTCCTGTTGTGACACGCTGTTTAATTTGAACAAAAGTAGTTGGAAAGTTCCAGTGTAGAGTCTGATTAGTAGATTGCCTCCATCATGGAGGTTATGCCTTCGCCGGTCCATAGGTTGATTTGTTTTCATCAGGATTTAGCAAAACTTGCTAGAAGGATTGATAAACTTCACCTGACCTTCCATCAGTGTGGAAGTGGGTAGATAATGATTATTTAATGATTTGATCAGTCCAAAGTCCAAAATCTTCAACTTAAAATGTTATGAGAGTCCAAGATAATTAATCATCTTGTGCGCACAAGATATTATCTTTTGGAAACTAATGACCATCTTGTGCACGCAAAAAAATTATCTTCTGGGAACAAGATAATCACTACGTGCGTCTCTAATATCGTCAGATGTGGACAGCAACCATATCATGGAAAGAACTTAGCAAATCAAGTTTTAATTGAACCTCAAGATGTCATTCTATTGAATTCTAACCGCATAGGCCTGCCTTTACCATGCAGAAACTTGTTGCGGTGGTTCGATCCCCAGCCCCTGCAAGTCTACAAGTCGAAGTATCCTTGAGCAAAGATACTGAGCTCCACTGCTCCTCAGTGATGGGTCAAATGCAGAGAAAGAATTTCCCCCTGTGGGATTAATAAAGTATCAATAAAAAAAACTTTTAAACAAAAAAAACAACAACCTCTAACTCCTCTACTTATTTATATATTATCTTATTAATCTATTTTATTTTTAAATCTTTGTGATATTTTAAGGTAAGATGTGAAAGTGCAGTTTATGTATTTTTGTTAGTTTTCTTATTAAATTGTTTTTGTATTGTCAGACTTTATCCAATAAAGATATGAAAAAAGATTTTTTTTTAAAATCTATTCCCTCATCTGAACCGGATATGAACGCGTCATTGCGGCACTTGACCCGGAAGTGTACGTCACTTGTCTTCTCCTAGCGACTATATTGTATTGTTAGCTGTTAGCTTACTCAGCTCGGAGACGTATTTCTGGAATAGGTTTCACCACATAATTAAAATGGTAGGACGTGTTGACTGCCCAGTGTGTATTTCATAAACAGATTTATGTTTTGACTGTTGTAAATATATTCTTCAAAAAGAGATTCCACTAATGTTAATTTGCTAACAAGCTAGCGTACTCATGCTAGTCGGGCGTAGTCTGTTTAGATCAGAATATTTAGGTTGCCTTCAGGGTGTTTTCATTGTACTGACAGCAGCTAATGTTCTTTGCTAAAGTTTGATAATGTGTGATTTCAGTCCCACCAGTCTGTCCAGTTAAAACATGCTAACTATTTGCCCGTCTTTTAGGCTGAAGTAGAGGAAACTCTGAAGAGGATCCAGAGCCAGAAGGGAGTGCAGGGGATCATCATTGTCAATTCAGAGGGTAAGACAAATATGTACACACATATATGCAGTTATTTTTCATTACCAGCTATCACATATTATTAAACTCGATTTCAACTTAAGACCTTTCCTGCACCTCTGGTGTTTTGGTGCTTTTCTCTTTCTTTACATGGACAACATTTTTTTTTTTTTAGAGAAATAGCCCTGATGTCTTTATCCTAATCCCAAATGACCACTCACTTGTTAAACCAACCCCCTTATAAAAAGGCAGGGATTGTGTCATTGGCATGTTGGAGGTGTGGCAGTCCACCAGATGAGTCGCCATAGTGTGTCTATGTTACCTGAGGAACTTACAGTGCTTACAGTATTTTGTTTTTGTTACTGATTAAATTGAGATAATTATTAAAAGTTAATAAGGACCAAAATCAATTATTTTAATACGTCACAAACTACCCAAGCAAATTTACAGATACACACTGGTGCATTTTTAAATCCCTTGAGTGTTTCAAGACACACAGAGAAAGTGACAATAGTATCGTGGCACCACTGTAACCTACTCACAGTTTAATTTAACGTCCCTGAACAGTTTACTTACTCTGGTTGAATGAGTTTCTCTGTCCTCCCTCAGGAATCCCAATTAAGACCACTCTGGACAATGCCAGCACGGTGCAGTACGCAGGACTGATCCACCAGCTGATGATGAAGGCCAGGAGCACCATACGAGACATCGACCCCCAGAACGACCTCACCTTCCTGCGCGTGCGCTCCAAGAAAAACGAGATCATGATCGCTCCAGGTGAGGGAAAAAAATCTTAAGGACTGGATTTATGAAAGAAGCATGTTAAAGAAGAAGTTGTTCACATTTTTCTTTGTTCAACCTTGGTAGAGGTATGATATCTACAGAGTTTTATTCTGGTTTCATACTGGTTTAACTATTTTTCACTTTTCTTCACAGATAAGGACTATTTCTTGATTGTCATTCAGAACCCCTCGGATTGAAAAAGAAGGAACTGTTGCCCGATTCGCCACTGTCATATTCAAACGTTTCTTTGTTTTGCTAAAAGAAAAGAACCTGTTGACCAAAAGATTTTTATCTATTCGCTGTAGCAGGAAGGATTTGAGTGTCATTCAGTGAACTTTCAGTCACTCTGCAGGCAAATTTCTTTTTTCTTTTTTTGTTTTAGCATTCCAGTTGGGTCTCCTCTCTGTGCATACTGTCTGTCAATGTCATTGTGTTTATTTCAGAGGTGTTTTAGCACACGGTGTGAAGTTCACTTCTGCTGAAATACCTCAGGCAGATGGAGGAAACTTAAAACTGGAGCAGTGTGTACATGACTATAAGTACACAGTATGTAAGAGAGAGAGACATTTTCAAGTTTGAGCATGTTTTTTTCTTTGGGTTATTTATTTTGTTGGAACATGATGTTGAAGTATTTCAGTGAAGAGCAGCAAACTGAACTTTAAGCACTTCTCTGCTGTTGCCACGTCAGGTTTCTGATGGTTATTTGTAATGAATTAAAAATAATCTGAATGGTCTTGTGTATTTTTGTGTTTTCTTTATACTTAATATTGATTATGCCAGACTTTGGAATGACTTTTT
Source organism: Chaunax sp. Z400 (assembly GCA_037577475.1). Classification (NCBI taxonomy): domain Eukaryota; kingdom Metazoa; phylum Chordata; class Actinopteri; order Lophiiformes; family Chaunacidae; genus Chaunax; species Chaunax sp. Z400. The sequence continues at coordinate 3,121,976 of CM075185.1, forward strand.
TGGAATGACACTAGATTCAAATATTTTTTTTTTAAATAAAAATGATCTATCAGAACTTAAAGCTGCATAAAGGAACTCAGTTAAGGAGGTTGTGTTTTCACACGTCTCCATTTATTTATTTGTTTTGGCAGGATTATGCAAAAACTACTGGATTTCCACAAAACATGGAAGGATAGGGCATGGTATGTCAACTGTTGTTGTAAACATTGCATCATTTCCTATCGGCACAAAATGCCAGAGCACTACATGTTTTGTATATGAAGCACTTTAATATAACTCTGTTATTACTATGTTTATTAACTTTAACTGTATACGCAGAGTAAGTGTTATTGTTAATTAAAGTGTAATACAGAGAAACTCTGAAATATAATCGGTGAACGTCCCCTTTAAACCCAGCCGATGACGTCAGCCTCTCTCTACTTGCTTTGTTTGTCCGGAGCTGTTTTGGCTTCAGTTTGAGACCGAAGAGACTCTACGACACATCGTCCAGTTTCTCCGCGACAGAGCTGCGTTATAAGCATTTGAACGACGTATTCATTAATTATAACTGTGTAATATCAGAGACAGAAATGCCGTCCGACAGACCCTTCAAACAAAGGAGGACATTTGGTAAGAATCCACCAAGCTAACTGCCTGAAAACAGCAGCTGATAAGAGAAGCTAGGCGGCTAGCCGGCCTGCTAGCCACCTAGCTTACCCAGTCTGTTGACTAGTGTAATTACATGTAATACACTTTTATGTGCTGTTATTGTAGCCCTTACAAGTGCTTAGCAGTTTAAAAAAAAGTGATTTACGGCTCATGTTGATATAATCGTGTAGCATAAGCGTCTATGCTTTAAGTTCACTCAAATATACATTCGAAATGTCATGTAATTTACAGCCAGTCTGTTTTGTTGTCTCTCAGGCTGCTAACGGTAAAGGGCTAACTGGGTCACTGTGACATTAACTTTAGCCTGGCTAGCCTTGAAGCTAGTACGGCCAGCTGTTACACATCTGGATAAGCTAGCTCGTCTATGCTAGCTGTAAACATTTCAGGAAAGCAACATGTGCTGACATATTATCAAAGTACACTAGGTGATTTATGTTGTAATTTGACACCAAACCACGCCCCTGTGCTGAACAGGGAGGAGCCCAGTCTCTGTGCATTACATAATCTCCAAAACAAGTGGGATAGTCAATATAGTGGAAACAGAAACATATCACTAATATTTACAGTTTAAATGTATTTTGTTTATACAATTGGAAGTAAAAATATTCATGTATTTGTATATATTAGATTTTTTGGCTCAATATAATATTTATCAACTGTTTATAATAACTAAATTAAATAACTGTTTGAATAGCTCAGTGAAACAGATTTAAAGTTTTTTTTTTTTTTTAACATTTTACATAAAATGCTATTTTTAATGACTACTGAAGTCTCAATTAAACCTCCTTTTAGCTGATGTCACATTTCCCACAATTCCCACTTGACCCACAGCTCAGTAGCACATCAACAATGGTGATGCCCTCAGCGGTGAACACCTACTAGGAGTTATAGCACGACACCCTAGAGCCAATAGTGAAAGCAAAATATGACAAGATAAGATTAGCCGGCAATACTGATACCAGCTAGAGTGCAGTTTACCAGTCGCAGTTCACGCATGTGTTTAAGGTAGAATATAAAACATTCTGTTAGCTACGAATGGATCAAGTGTTGTAATGGTTAAAATGGTCGACTGTCACCCAGATGTGGGTTAGAGGCTGTGGTTAGGATGCCTACTAAAACACAAGACACTATATCTATTTTTGCATACTGTCAGGTAATTATCTCATTAATGGTCGTTACTTTACCCGTTACTAATTGATCTGAACAAATGAGCACATATTTGGACAACATGAAAGACTTCCATCTAGCAGTTCACTCATTCCGCCGTTTTTCAGACAGCTGCTTTATTTGGTCTCCTAGATTCATGATCATGAAGCTTTAAGCACTGCCGATTTTTTATCTTTCGAGAAGCTTCGCCCTCAGATGAGCAACTATAGACGTGAATTTCATGGATCATTTAGTGGCAAAGTGAAACACCGCAGCACCGCTGTGGACATAATTTGGTTTGAAGCCAAGTGAAAACGGAGATACGGACGATAATTTTCAGGAGCAAATTTACTTCAAAAAGATAGCGGTAAAAACGCTAATACTATAAGGTCTAAACAAGATCTCTTTTGTGACATCTAACTAATCTGATCTCACATAAACCCAGTATATCTTCTCATAAATACACTTATATTCCACCAGTTACCACCAACCGTTCCCATACAGAAGAAAACAGCCCTTGATCTACACAAAGGAACCATTCACACTTCACCATCGCTCCTCAGAGCCTCAGAGCCATCTGAGCTTTGGACCCTGCTGGCGTTTAAAAAATAACTGTCGTTTCTCTGAAATAAGGAAACAGGCTATTCTTAACATTACAGAGGGCAGTGTGTGTCGTAAAAAACGATATAACGAGTAGGTAAAAAGTGAAAGAGGTGAAAGCTGCTGGAATAAAAGGCCAATGTTCTCACATAAATGATCTGTAAACAGAAGGTTGATGAATAGTAGATTTTCAAAGTCTGATATAATAATAGTTTGGAGCAGAGAAAATCTGATGAATCACCTGATGTCTATCATTGTATGGATTAGAAACTGGATATGTGTTGAAATGAACACAGTAATTCGGGCTGAGACATGAGAGAGAGAGAGATGGACGAATCAGAGCCCTGAACAGACATGAGATCATAAATAAGACATGATATGATGTAAACAAAGAGGAGGCGGGTAAGTGAACAGGTTGAACTTCACAGATCAGCGACGGTTATCAAATTAGTCAAGATTAACATTTATTCTCAGACATTTGTTCTACCAGCAGCTCATGAACACATCTGTCCTCCAATCAGCAGACATGTGACCATTGATACGTTTTTACACGAGTCATCTGATCAACAACAACAGCAAACTTCATATCAGTGAGACGATATAGTAGTGAATGTATGATGACATCATCTCTGGAGGACGGCCCTGGTGGTTTGGTTTTACCGCTGGATGATGACGACAGTGAACTCAGAGCATGTTTATATGTAGAAAGACACATGAATTCTGATTGGACCGTTCTCACTCAGGTCACATGAATCAGACATGTAACCGATCCAGGACCACATATGAAAGAGACTCGCATCTAATTTGAAAATATCAGATTTTTATGTTCACACGACTCTGAAAAAAATCAGAAGTGAGTCACTTCAGCCTGGTGATGTAAACGTAGCCTCAGAGTCCAGCTGGGTGTGGCTTATTGTCTCAGTAACAGCCTTAAACTGATTTCAATGAAAGTCTGTGTAAAGGTGAGGCCTGGACAGGTGATACGATTTTGAGACGTAACCTGAAGATGGTATGGATCCAGGACTTTTTCTTTCCTGAATCCTACTATGGCGACGCTATGCTCCGCCCTACTCTGCCTCTGATTGGCTCAGACCTTTCAGCCTTCTTGCTTTCCCCTTTGCTCTCTCTTATAAAAAGGCTTTGAATAAATTGAATTTACGACTACAAATAATGAAACGTAGATGATTTTACAAATTTCTTGTGAACAGGTTCTAAATTATGGATCCAGTCTTGTTTGTTTTCTATCTCAAAATAGACATACTTCATATTTTAATGATGCTTTTCTCTGGGTATGAATACATTATACATAATGAATAGATAATACTTGATATTAGTGAGGGAATACCAGCTTTACATCTGATAAAGATCAGTTAATTTAAAGTTAAGGTTTGGCTTTAATTGTGTCTTTTGTTGCCCACAGCTGACCGGTGCAAGGAGGTCCAGCAGATCCGTGATCAGCACCCCAACAAGATCCCTGTAAGCTGCTGTTCACATCTGATTTCACCACACCACTCTTTAATGCACCGCTGAGCCTGAGTGTCTATGAAAGATATCTTTGTGTGTCTGTATGTGAATCTACGTATGCTCTTATCTGCTTATCTGGCTTTTTTGAAAAAGATGCAGCCAGAGGCAGAATTATGAAGGGGGGGGGGGGGGGGGGGGGGTTATGCAAACGTGAAGTCAAAGAATCATTGTAAAAACTCTCTGATGTGACCCAGGGCTAGATCAGTATGATGACACATTAGCCCCTTCATCACCTCGTAATAACCAACCAGTTCACCCAACAATTAAAATCCAGTCATTATGTCTTCACACACACACACACACACACACACATTTCTTCAAATGGAGTCTAGTTTATGCCACCCTTGACCCCTGCTGGGCCTAGGCATCCAGGAAATGCTAAAAATGTAGCTCCTTTCTAAGATGTTTGTTTTGCTGGATACTTTTACTGGTGCAGCTTGTTTGAAACTGGAAAAGTCACCAGTGACAGCTATTGGTTAAAACAACAGGTCTGAGACCAGTGTCATTCACTCTCATTGTGCAGAGACTGATGTTCAAACACAAGCTAACGTTACCTAGCAACAGTAGCTAACTAGCCAAGCAGCAACTCAGATAAATTCTTCTTCTGAGATATTTTGGGGATAATATCAAGGAGGTGAAAGCAGCCTGTGTTAACACAGCCACACGTTAACAACACACATCTGATGAGAGCATCAACATGACCTCAAGCAGCAACACACAGAAGTCAATGGGGTGGATCCAAAATGGATGGTTGAAAAGAGAAGAGCAGCCCATTTAGCCCAGTGATACCAGTTCAACTGTTAGTCATGGTTTGTGCAGCTGAAGCAGTGAAACAGAGGATAATAACAAGGACAAGATAAGCTTTGAGTTTGTCTGACTGACAATGTTTAACTTTGTAAAGTCAACTGACCAATCACAGCCTGGATAGGGAGGGGATTTAATATAACATTGTACATTTTGTTGCTGTATCATCCAACAGGAATTAATATTAAACTGTGGTCTGCTGTAGAGTTTAATATTATATGACATTAACATATACTAACATTATATTCATATATTAATCATCCAGGGTGTGGGTTGTGTTTCTGCAGTGGACCATAGATTCAGCCACAGACAGGCTGACAGTGGCTCCCCCCAGTGGCCTCCAGACACCAACATGCTCCCTTTAAATGAATTGTTGGTTAAAGTCGAGTGATGTTTCTCATCAGGTCAATAACCTTTGTGCGTCTGTAGGAATCCTTTCCATAACGTTCTGTATCATACTGTGTGTTGTGTTATGTCTGCTGCAGGTGATCATTGAGAGATACAAGGGAGAGAAGCAGCTGCCCGTTTTGGACAAGACCAAGTTCCTGGTACCCGACCACGTCAACATGAGCGAACTGGTCAAAATCATCAGGTAAACACACATCTCAAAGCTCATACAGCAGCATTAACGCACACTCTGCAGGTTAGTAGAGGTATCTGGCCTGAATACCAGTGGAGGTTAAGGTGTTTGGTATGTGCATATATATTTGGAGCAGCATGCATGCATGTGCGCTGCTGGTGTTTCATATACCATACGTTGAATTATGTGTTGGGATGTTTGCTGAGGCTGCTGCTGACCAGCTTCAAAATTACAGGGGCAAAACCACAGAGGAGAACCTGTCAGTCAGCTGATTAATGAGACCCTAAATAAAGATTTTACTGTCCTACAGTGCAGAAACACCATCATATATCTGTAGGAGTTAACAGGATCATTAATAATTAACAAACTTAAATGCTGACAGGCAGAAATATAAAGGCTTATTAGGTTATTTTGGTGATGTAAATCCAGTTTGTCATAGATTCTCATGTCAGTCATAGTAGGTCAGCGTGTTGTAGATCACTCTGGAGAGATAAGAAGGCTCGAGGCAGAACAGTGTGAAAGCTCAGGGTGGAAAGGAGGCAAAACACGAGATAAGTGAGCTAAAAACTGCAGGAACTACGTAAAATAATGAGAAACATCTTTAGGGTTGCGTTTGATGCTAATGTTAGCATCTGTTGCAACAACTCAGTCATCTTATTAGCTAGATGCAACAACACTGCAGAGTGGACTTTTAATTTGAAATAACAAGTGGATTGGCCTTCCTGTTTGAATCAGCCAGTGAGAAATACTGACAGGAAAAAATGGATGTATTTCCTGTATCGACCAGGAAGATGGATTAAAGGTGTTTCATCCAGGTAAAAGACTGCTAACATTACATTATTATTATATTATTATATTTCTATTTATACATTAAGTTTGGTTTTGATAACTTGTAAATTAACGTTAACTTGTTTATAGTAATCAGCTGTGAAATCACTATCAGAAATCAGGTCTGTGTCTCCTGGTCCGGTTCAGATCCGACATTTATTAGTTCAGCATAGGTTCGGGTCCCAGCTGTCAAATAATAGACGAGTCCATTTCAGTTCTGGGTACTTTGGGAGTTGCGTAGACCTCAACCTCAACCTCAACCTCAGCCTCGGCCTCATGCAACTTGAGAAATGATTGCAGCAGCAACATTTCAAGTGCTTAAAGAAGCCGTTTATTGTTGGTGATCAGGTGACTCGTGTAAAAACGTATCAATGATCACATGTCTGCTGATTGCAGGACAGATGTGATCCCATTTTATTTTGAAATGGATACAGGAAGTGTTGATTTGTTAACTTATTCCAGTAACTTAAAAAGATCAAACAGGAGTGGATCAAAATGAAGCTTCTTACTAAAGTATTGTAGCGTTTATCTTAGCGTTGACAGCAAATCCTGCAGCATCTGGTTACTGAGGAGACTGAGAGTCGATCAAGTCTGCTGGATCCAAACAAACCGGTTTAAGCTCGGACACAGGATCTGCTAAACCTGAAACCTGACCAACCTTCACATAAAGACAGAGGGATGGAGGCTGGTTGTCATTTATAGCATCTATACCTCCTCACCTCCCTTTTCCTTTCTCTCTTCCTATCCTCACCCCGTCCCCTCCCTCAGACGCCGGCTGCAGCTGAACCCCACGCAAGCCTTCTTCCTGCTGGTCAACCAGCACAGCATGGTCTCCGTGTCCACGCCCATCTCCGAGATCTACGAGCAGGAGCGAGACGAGGACGGCTTCCTCTACATGGTCTACGCCTCGCAGGAGACCTTCGGCTGCTAGGGAGGGGGGAGGGAGAGCGGGACATCTTCAGGTGCCTGCGGGACAGGGAGAGGGGTGGGGGGGGGGGTGGGGGGGGGCGCGGTCCAGGAAGGGAAAGGGAACTAAACTCCATGACCCTCTCCTGTTAGGTGGATTACAGGCCCAGGTAGCAGCAGTGTACATGTGACATGTCCCCCCCCCCCCTTCATATCGGTCAGTAAGAAGCCAGACGACGTCGTTAGAGTTCAGAATCATACCTGTGAGATCTGAGTGTTCCTACTTTTATTTTCTCTTTTTCTTTTTGACTCTTATTTTGAAAAGGCGGGGGAAAAACCAACCAAAGACTCTGTAGGTTGGTATTCGCAAGAAAATTTGATTTTGATGCTCGAAACTATAAAAACTAAACTTGAAACCAAGCAGTTGCTTAAGAAGCTCAGCTGATGATGTCATAGCACAGTTAGCTTCATGGCTATCCAGTGATTCACTGTGTCGCGCTATATTGTCGTCTTTGCAGCAGCAGATTTACAAGCTAGAAGGTGGAATGTAGAGATTATTGTTTGAACTTTTTTAATTCACATTTTAGTTTCTTAATTATCTTCTTCCGTTCTAGATTTTAGTTGTAGTTTTAGTTGGTGTTTTATCGCTCGTTCATACATTTACCATCAGCCTGAAGCTCAAACCGCCAACCAACCACTGGCTACTGAGTAGCTGACAATCAGGCTAAACGTGGCAGTAATACTCGTACATTTACTTTATACATGTGCAATATTTATACACTGCTAACTGCTACTAACGGCTCAGTCATAGAAGGGAAGTTAGCATTAGCAACACTAGCTGGGCGTTGATGTCTTTTTGCACAGTAAGCACAAATCACCTGTCGTGTCACTACTTACCTGTCTTCCTGCACGTTCAAACACATAAAGGTTAATGTCATAAACAACCAATCAGGTGAAAGCCTATCCATCACAAGGAACTTTTCAACGCTAGCTTTTCATGCTTGTCTGTTAAGAGTATTAGAATAATAGGAGGCCAGCAATAATCCGGCTTTAGATTTACATGTTGGTGAGGATTAGCAGGACAGAGGGCTGTGCTACGAAGTCAGGTAACCGTCTAATCCAGGTAACTTCAGGAGTAACTATCAGATTAACCACTAAACAGGTAGCTCTACAGACTTTAGGGAGGATACATTAAACCAATGTCAACACCCACGTACTTCTACACGTCCTTTATGCTGGTATTGATACACGATCTTGTCTGCAGACATTTGTCGTGTCTTGCTTGTTTTATGGCTACTCTGGTCCCCAATGGTTTCCAATGGTGCTGCTCCATTTCGTTCGTATCTGTCTTTTAAGTTTGAGCATAAATTAGCGTTCAATTAGCGGGTCGATTTCTGAGATGTGGTCCATATCTATAATTAAATTGTCCAAATGTATTCACATATTTACATAGACTATTTTATGTGCGGCATTTTAGGGCCATCATAGGACAAATAAAAAACCAGGAGCCAGTAGAGAAATAATGTTAGAAAAAAAAAGATTATGTCCTCCACCCCAGAAATAATACCTGACAACAGGCGGCATCTGTGGTGTGATGAGGTTCATCCAGCTTTGCAAAGTGAAGCGACATGGTTGATAAAAAAAACACTTAAAGGTGTTTAAATTCATGACTGAAATGTCAGAGAATATTTAAGTTTTTTCATGGAACTTTACCACCTGAATCTTGAAAGGTCAGAGTTCTTCCTTGGAATATTACGCCTCTATCCTGGCTCTGTATTTACTTTTACCTACAGATGCGCTAATGGACCACTGAACCGTAACGTCTCAGTCATAGAACAGCGCTCAGTAGAGCTCATACCTCCACCAAAGTCCAACGATCTGATCATCTGTTCAGTTTGTCTGACCCAGCAGATTTTCAGCAGACTTGGTGGAATTATGGAAAATGTTCTCCCAAGTCTTTATACACATTCACACCAAAATTTAGTGGGTGCTCTCCTCACCTTAAAAGACAAACTTTAAAAAACGCCACCATTGCCGTCTCTGTGTAAACTGGCAAAAAAGCGTTTTCTTCTGATATCTGTGTCATCGCAGCCTCGCTTCGTGGATGGTTATTACATTGTCAGCCTGATAGCCATACGCGGACAGACCACATGGTTTTAGCCTGTGGTGTTGATTTTGAAATGTCACACCACCACCTACTGGCCTGGCATACATACTACAGCGTCTCCAATCATCGAATGAGGGCAGAACTTTAAAAAAAAAAGAACCGTTGTCATGTAAACGGGGCCTGATTAGGTTAACCTCCCTCCGTAGCACCGCCCTCAGGTGGGGATGCTGCCCACACAGGGGCACATAAGGAGTCAAACAAGTACATCTGGACAGGATGCTTCAGTTTAATTAGCTTTGTTTTGTTGTTAAATGACACAGCCTGTGCTTTGCAGCAGCCAGGAAGTAGTCAGATCCCAGCTGAGATGAGCTGATGATTCATATCCACTGTGGGCGTCGTCTCCTCCTGGCCTCCTGATAGCTTGTAAGAACACCACGCGTCATGGTGGCATAGTTAGCATCATAAAATGTATTAATGTTGGAAATGAATGAGCTTCTTTTGCACATAAATTAATACAAATATAAAAAAAAGAGTTGGCATAGAGTTTTTTAGGGATTACTGTATTTACATCATGATTATCTCTTTTTGTATCTACTCCTCTGTCATTTAATTAAACTGTAGACAAAAAAGGTTGTGTTGCACTACAAACCTTGCATGTTTCTTTTTTTTATGAATGTATATTGATTTTACACAATAGTTATTATTGTTTAATTGAAAGTCTTTTTAGTTGTTTCCCAAACCAAAAACTGAAAATATGTATGTTTGAAACAACAACAAAAAAAGAACTGTGTGCGTATAAACGATCATATAATCGAGCTGTATTACAAAGTGTGTTTTTCTTTAGGCTTCCTGACGTGCTCACTGTTTGGAGGGGTGTACATACTGTAGATGCTTTGCTACAACCTCATTCAAAGCATTTGCCAATAAATAAAAAAGATGCCTTTAAAATTTCGTCGTCTGATTTGTACAAGTAGTTTATTTCCTGTTGTTTGATTATATGAGATGTTATGTTTCCAATAAGTGGTGGAAGATTTCAGAGCCTTTAATGATCAACACAGTAATTTAATAGTACTCTATTACAATATATTAGTGATAAAATGTGTCAACAGCTGGCACTAATTAGACCACAGATAAGATCTCGTCCCAGGTTCCCCATCTGAATATTTGCTTTTAGACATTTTATTGAAACTCTTGACCAAAATATTCATTCATTTATTTATTGTGCTACTTCGAGATGGAATAAGAGTAAAAATTAATTTCCTCTATGGAAACCACTGATATATTACATATATATTCAGGGTTAGTCTTAAAAGGTTGTAAAATGATTTTCTACGTTATTTTCACTGAAAGGAATATTAAACCCTTATGATTGATTTTTCAACATAATCTGACGTTTCATCTACAAAATCAAACAGCACTTAATTTAAAACTAGACAGTAGTAATAGAGCTCAGATCTCCAGAGGTTGGTAGAAATCTGTCCTGGAACTTTTCTGTAATCCTGTCGACAAACAAACCAACAAAAAGACAGGAGGAACTCGAAGGCCTCAGACGGCGCCAGTTATGGATGAAGTTCTCCTTTATTTACACTACATTAGTTTTAAGTATTTAGTTGCTTTCCCACACAGATCCCATACATTATTTCCTTACACCCCTTCTTCTGTACACGATTATTCAGCTCAAAAGATGACATCAGACAGATAAAAAGAAGGCGATTTATTTTATTTTACACGACAGGAGACTGTTCTTAAAGAAACATCCAGATTTCATCAGGTGTTCATTTGTTACAGAGACCGGATTCAAAATCTGAACCGCTTCACATCTGAATCTCCTGTGATTTTATATAAACGGATCTCAGTGAACTAAAACTATTCATCATAAGGCATGTTGTACATTTTCAGTTATAAGAAACATCACTAAACGACATCTTATTTTCTCATTAACAGATGTTTTTACTGTTGGGTCTGGGATGGAGTTACGGTTCTGTGGGGGGTGTTGGGTTGGTCTCGTCCATTAGTTTCAGAATTACATCCAGAACACAACCTCCAACCAAAAGACACTTTATTTTTAAACGATACAGGCACAGAAATAAATTTTAAATAAATTTCCTGTCAGTGCAGCTTCTGCTCAACTTCACATCAGGGCCACAGAGGCTGTGAGATCTGACCCCCGACTAGAGTATGAACCAGTCCCAGTCGTCATTAGGTGAGGTGATGTGCAGGATGTTTTCTTCTCATCGTTTCGTTGTAGAAGTTTGGTTTTAAAATGATTTAGAAAGATTAACCATGAACAGGTTCACTGTGAACTGTCCTGTGTGGGTGGAGGTCTTTGAAGTCCAGCAGCTCGTCGGCTTCATCGGCGGAACCCGGTGAACCGCAGCAGGTCTCCGACGGTAGGAAGGTGCAGGGGCGGCTCACGCCATGCTGAGACAGGAAACAGAGGAGAGGAGGGTTGAAATGACAGGAAGACAACCTCTAATGATCACTGCGACTGGAAGTCAGTGATATTTTCACATTAAAAGCATTTCAGATGGATCGATGGATGCTCTTCAAAATAAAGTTGAGCTGCTGGGAATGAAAGCAGGCAGAGATGAACTGTTGGAGCTGTGAAGGATTGTTCCCAACATGTACTGGTGCACCATAACCCAACCCAGTGGAAACGGCTGCCGTTAAACGGGGTCATGTTCACCGGGTTTCTGATGTGAAATTATATATCTGTTGCCAGGCTAGCTGTCTCCGGTCTTTATGCTAAGCTAACTGGCTGCAGCTTAATAGTAAACAAACAATTAGACACATAAATCTGCTCATCTAAGTCTGGGTAAACAAATAATTTCCCTAAATGTCCAACTAGTCCCTTAGAGAGGATCTCAGGGTGACAAGCTGGATCCAAACGCTTTAGGTGACAACTTATCTCCAACCATAAAATCTAAAGCAGAACATTGAAGATCAGGTCGGCACAGAGGATTAAAACAAACGAGTTCACTTTAAAACCAACACCAACAATCAAAAATACATTATTCACGACTTTATTCACTGCAGTAACAAAACCTGTTGAAACACCGTCGTTATGTCAGAGCAGGAATCTGTTCACAGATCTGGGATCAGCTGGAGAAACAACTGGACTAACAAGAAGAACCTGATGAATATCAGCTCAGTATTGGACCAAATAAAAAACAGAACTGTCAGAAGGATCATTAATAAACTGATGACAGTTGATTCTTTAAGGCCGATTAAACAAAGATAATTTGGAGAAAAAGCTAGAAGCAAATTTGACGTTACCTTGACTTCCTGTGAGGAGCCTCAATAAAAACATGGTCCAAGCTTCAACGGTGGAAGATGAGAAGCATCGTCACTACTGGAGTCAACGGATAACTGATCAAACCGATAAATCCTCTCACCTCTACTGAACTATGGAACCTCAGAGTCGGTGGCTGTCTGTCTGATGACGCTAACACTAGTAAAAATGCTAACATCATCCAAGACAATGAAAAAAGTCCAATTATCTCCAACAACAACCTGTCCAAACAGCTAATTAATGACATGATGATGTCATCAAGTTGTCGACGCCTCACTTGAAGTTTTATGGAGAGTTCAGCTCTAAATAAATGTGTGCAGCGTTGGCTGCAGACGTGCTAACGTTAGCTTCAGGCTATCAAACACGTCCAACTCTTCGTCTTTATTCAGTGTTTGAACAGATGTTTTCTCAGGTTAGACCTTTTGTCCTGAACAGATGTGACTTCAGATTTTAGAACAGCTGATGTTTGTGGCAGGTTTTGAAGACTGCAGCCACAGTTTACTCTGTTTACTCTAGTTACTCTGTTTATTCTAATTACTCTACTCTATTTAACTCGTTACTCTTGTTTACTCTAGTTACTCTGTTTACTATAATTTGAATCTGCTCTCGTTTGGTCAGAGTTCTTAACTGTTATAAAATCAACAGATGGTGGTTTGTGTGTGTCTGTGTGTGTCTCTCTGTGTGTGTCTGTGTGTGTCTGTGTCTCTCTGTGTGTGTCTGTCTGTGTCTGTCTCTCTGTGTGTGTCTGTGTGTGTCTCTCTGTGTGTGTCTGTGTGTGTCTCTCTGTGTGTGTCTGTCTGTGTCTGTGTCTGTCTGTGTCTGTGTCTGTGTGTGTCTGTGTCTCTCTGTGTGTGTCTGTGTCTGTCTCTCTGTGTGTGTCTGTGTGTGTCTCTCTGTGTGTGTCTGTCTGTGTCTGTGTCTGTCTGTGTCTGTGTCTGTGTGTGTCTGTGTCTCTCTGTGTGTGTCTGTCTGTGTCTGTGTCTGTCTGTGTGTGTCTCTCTGTGTGTGTCTGTCTGTGTGTGTGTGTGTGTCTCTCTGTGTGTGTCTCTCTGTGTGTGTCTGTGTCTCTCTGTGTGTGTCTGTGTGTGTCTGTCTGTGTGTGTCTCTCTGTGTCTGTCTGTGTGTGTCTGTCTGTGTGTGTCTGTGTGTCTGTGTGTGTGTGTCTGTCTGTGTGTGTCTGTCTGTCTGTGTGTGTCTGTCTGTCTGTGTGTGTCTGTCTGTGTGTCTGTCTGTGTGTCTGTCTGTGTGTCTGTCTGTCTGTGTGTCTGTCTATGTGTCTGTCTGTCTGTGTGTGTCTGTCTGTGTGTCTGTCTGTGTGTGTCTGTCTGTGTGTCTGTCTGTGTGTCTGTCTGTGTGTCTGTCTATGTGTCTGTCTGTCTGTGTGTGTCTGTCTGTCTGTGTCTGTCTGTGTGTCTGTGTCTGTCTGTGTGTGTCTGTGTGTGTCTGTCTGTCTGTGTGTGTCTGTGTGTGTCTCTCTGTGTGTGTCTGTCTGTGTCTCTGTCTGTGTGTCTGTCTGTCTGTGTCTCTGTCTGTGTGTCTGTCTGTGTGTGTCTGTGTGTGTCTGTCTGTCTGTGTGTGTCTGTGTGTGTCTGTCTGTCTGTGTGTGTCTGTCTGTCTGTGTGTCTGTCTGTCTGTGTCTGTCTGTGTGTGTCTGTCTGTGTGTCTGTCTGTGTGTGTGAGTCACCTGTCGATCAGAGAGTCCCTCATGCTGGTGGCGATGGCGGAGGGCTGTGCCATGTCTCCCAGTCTGAAGACGCTCTCGATGACTGACAGCTCAGGGCTGGTGGTTTCCAGGCCGCAGAACGCACACCAGTCGTTGACCACCATCCCCGCCGCGATCACCTCGCTGCCCCGGTTCACTGTGCCGGCCTGAACAGGAGGGCAGCTTTACTGTCATGTCCTGAAGTTGGTTTCTTCTCATGTGCCTGACTTTAATTCACGCCCCTCCCATCACTCACCACTAGGGGGACCTGTAGCAGAGACGACAGCTCGTCCTGGTCCTCTATCGACGTCTTCGGGTGGACGAGGCCTCCCTGGTTGCTGAATATGCTGTAGGAGCCGACTAAGACCTGGTCTGCTACCGTCTGACGGAAAACCTCCACCTTCAGAGTGTCTGCAAGGATCTCCTCCGTCTCCTGACGGAGCAACGCCGGTGTTACAACATATTTGGTTACTTATGTTTTTATGACTGAAAATGTACATTTTGTTGCTACAAGAGAGTCAAGTACCAAAAACAGGTGCCTCTGGGTAATAATATCAGTTCAAACATGAACGTGTCCAAAAGTGATGAGTAACATTTAGAGACACTCATGTCTGCATTAATGACACATCCAAGAATCAATCTGACTCTACCAGCCCCTTGTTAACAGCCCCTCTGAAGGTACAGCTGTTAATGAGGCGTACAGGTGTGTGTGTGTGTCTGTGTGCGTCCGTCTAACCCTGTCGAGGTCGGGGTGAACCAGCGCTACGTAGTCGTTGCAGGTGATGACGTTGCCGAGAGCAGACAGCCTCTCCTCCACCCGCTGCATCTTCACCGTGTCTGGCAGACAGTTTCTGATGTGCTGCAGCTCCTGGTCCGTTGTGGTGCTGGGCACCAGGAGGCCGTGACGGTTCCCTGATGACGACACAAACATTTACAAACATTTATCTGGATTCTGTTTGGCCTGTTGTGTGTAGATGGGCAGATGAGAGGAGGGCAAAGTCTGGAACCAGAGTTGAAAGAAAATGAGCAACAACAAGAACAGAGATTATTTTCATAAGCAGAAGAAGATTTGTTGTAAAAGGAAAACGTTATAAAGACACCAAGAAACCCGATCAGTCAGGAGACGGACCTTCAGAGAGAGAGAGAGAGAGAGAGAGAGAGAGAGAGTGTGTGTGTGTGACTCACCCACACACATCCTTCCTATGATGCGACAGCCTGCTATGGAGGCGTGAACCACTGGGATGGTTTCTGATAACTCCCCCTCAAACACACTGCAGACACACAAACAACAACAGTTAACTCAGCTCTAAATGGAAACCAGTCACTGAAGATCTGGACCAGCTGTTTCAGACGGACTGGGATGGAAAAGTCTCATTTTCCTGACTCCTCAGTCTCTAAATGACCCTTAATGACCAGCGTCTCTAGTTCTCTGTAGACCCTTTAGCTGCTCTGACCTGCTGCAAACCTGATGCAGATCCAGACACCAGCTTCTGGCAGCTTTCCTGAGGAATCTTAGCCCATTCCTCATGGACAAAGGCCTCCAGTTCTAGAATATTCCTGGTTTACCTGCTGCAACCACCTTCTTCAGATCCCACCAGAGGTTTTCTATGGATTCCAGTCAGGCGACTGTGACGGCCTCTAGAATGATCCAGGACTTCTTCTGAAACCAGGCCTTGGTGGACTCTGAGGTCTGCTTGGGATCATTGTCCTTTTGGAACGTCCAATGAGGGCCGAGCTTCATCTTCCTCACAGATGGAGACGTTTTCTTCTAGGATTTCCTGATCCTTGATGGAATCCATCTGACCCTCTACAGGCTGCAGGTTTCCAGTGGTCCAGGAAGCAAAGCAGCCCCAGAGCCTCACTGATCCACCGCCATGCTTCACTGTAGGTAGGCTGTTCTTTTCAGCATCAGCTTCATGCTTCCTCCTCCAGACATACCGCTGATCCAGAGGCCCCAAAAGGTCCAGTTTGGTTTCATGGCTCCACAGGAGGCTCAGGTCACAGCAGTGGGGGCTAATGTAGCCTCAATGCTACATGAACAGACTGGATCTAGTTTTTACAGCTGTCTGGATTCAACTGGACTTCCGTGAGGAAGTCAAATCTTGAAACAGTCAAATCTCACCTGTAGAAGTTCTCTGAGCCGCCGACCGCCACCAGGCAGTATGTGTTGGTCAGTTTAGCGAAGCAGCCGATCTCGTTGTTTTTCTCAAAGGATGCTCTCACGGCCATGATGAAGGAGGGTTAACTTCTGATCCTGGAACAGCAGGAAGAAATCCCTGGTTACCACAGATTAGAGTGGGTTTATTAAATAACTTCTGGGTTGGGCAGCCGTGACCGTTATGTGACAAGTGGACTATCACGGCTAGCTGGCTAGCTAGTTTCAAGAAGTTAACCGTTTAGCAGCCAGATTAAGGAAACGTGTCACGTTAGCTTCACGTTTAATCGATGACAGCTTTAATTTACAACAATGATGACGTTCAAACAACTCTTAATATTTAGATACTTAGACAAAAACGGATAAACATACCTGTGTACGAGTCAGGGCCGCTCAACATGCGGGGAGATCGCCTTCCGTTGAACGTGTTCGCTTCAATTAACGTGGTGACGTTGGACGCAAAACCGACAAAACTCGAACTGCGTCTACGTCATTTCCGATTCGCAGGGTAAACTTTCGTCGTCGGTGAAAACAAAGTGGTTTGTTGTTAACATTTTCATTCATTCATTTACTGTCTTTACATCGTACACATTCTCTTATTTCATTTAAATGAAGATGACTCTGATGACAACAACATTTTCTATGGTAACAATTACCAAGAACAGTCAAAAAACATTGTTTCTCCACGTTATGGTCTACGGCACATAATTTATCCAGTTAAAAATGTACTTTACAGATGGAGGTTACAATTTTGGACAGCCTCTTTATTTCAGTATATTTGTTCAACGATGTTTTGGGCTAAAAGTGTTTTAATTTAGTGTTGGAATAATCAGAAAAATAACTTCCTGTCTGGGATTTTCGAGCGTCACTTCAAGAAATAAATGAAAAGATTTCGAGAATGAAGTTGTAATATTACGAGAATGAAGTCATAATTTGACGAAAAAGAAGACCTGATATTATGAGAATGCTCGTAAAGTCATAATTTTAGTCTACATATTTGAGGGGAAATAGCTTAAGTGTCACCAGAGTCAAAATGAGGAACACAGAGCTTTAATTTAGGATGTTTAACAAATAAACATTGAATCTAATGGCCCATCAACACCACATTACTATAATTATCAACAATCTTTCAGTTATTTTTCTTTATTATTTTTCTATTCATCCCATTTGCCGTTGAATGGGATGAACCAGATGCACATTCTACTGTGTATCTGTCTGGTCAATATATATATATACACATACGTATATATATACACATATATATACGTATGTGTATATATGTGTATATATACGTATATATACACACATATATATACGTATATATGTATACATACGTATATATATATATATATATATATATATGAACAAAGTATACATGTGTTTTACTCTATGTGTATACAGCCTGCCTTTATACTTGACAATGATGGGACATGTATTCTATTGTATTGTGGAGACGCTCCTGCCTCAGGTTACATATTTTCATGGTGCTTCCTCTCATCACCTGCTTCCTGATGTTTTCAGAACGCGCGTGCATGAACCACGTAAAAGGAACCGTTTTAAAAAATCTCTTTCTCTCTTCAGTAACCTGCATAGCAACCACAAGTCCTGCTCCTCTGTCCTCGTGCTTGCACCGGGATCAGCTCTCTGGGCAAATCACGTTGGCCGTTTCATATGACGTCTTGTTTGCAGACACTTCCATTAGCTCGCCATGTGTGTGACGTCACAGCAGCAGTATAAGCGGGCGGGGCGGGGATGAAGCAGAGCGGAGGAGACCAAAAGCATCTCAGAAAAGTGAGAGGTCTCACTCTTGCATGGTTTTGCGTCAACCAGTGAATTAAATGTGTAAAACATCTTTAGCTTCCTGTCATGCTGCTTACAGGGTCTCACCAAATCAGTGTCATTATCTTCAACAGTTCCTGATCTAGATCCTGAAGAAAACCACCATCAGTGAAATCTAGTTTTTCCAGAATAACTATCAAACTAATAATGATACCAATGTGATCCAGATTCTAGGGGCAGGTTTTCATGGTCCAGGATCACATGATGAGGGTCGGCCTATCAGGGGACTGTTGGTATTAGGTCACATGACATAATAAGGAGACTGAGGTTTGCTGTGGCTGACATCTAGATGAATGTGTTTTTTCTTTTGTACATTTTCTACTTTTGAGCAACAATTTATTTTTAAGGAAGTAAAACATAAATACAAATAGATATTACATTTGTTCCCACTCTGCTGTGTTGTGATTGGTAGATATATTATCTTTTAAATACACTTGTTGTATATTTTCATATCATCCAGCCCCGTACGTAACCTGATACATGTTTTCATACTTCCTACTATGGAGGCTCATCTAATATAAAACGTACAGAGTGGTCCCTCCTCTCAGTTATAAACCATCTCTGGACCAGCTTTCCGTCGACACGTCGGTCTGGAGACTCTGCCTGGAAACACCGCTCACTAATCGGTACCGGCGGCCGACAGAGGCGGACAGGTCTCGCAGGACACGAGGGGTCGACTAGGTGGGATACAATTCATTTATGTTCGGCAGCAGCTGACGGCTCTACCGCACCTCTGGGTCTGTAGGCGGAGCTATCAGTGTTGTAAACAAGTCCGTGTTTCCTGTCAGTCACGTAAACGCAGCATTCAAACGGTACGACGGTGGAGGCAGACAGTGATCCAGATATTTTATATCGGCCGTATGTGATGTCCGCCATGACAAATAACACTACAATTTATAAATAAAGCTTCAATTTAGAAATTAAACTTTATTAACGCAATGACTTTGTATCACAAAACAATGAGTTGTCTCAAAATAATGAGAAAATCTCTCAAAATATTGATTTACTTCTCACAAAATACCAATTCTGATTACTTTGATATTGTTTGTCATTATTTTATTAGAGTAAGTCATTATTTTAATTTACAGTCATTATTTTAATATACTCAGTCATTATTTTCACATATGAAGTCATTATTTTGGGATAATAAGTCATTTTAATATACTAAGTCATTATTTTAATTTACTAAGTTATTATATTGACACAAATCATTATTTTGAGATACAAAGTTCTTATTATAAGGACTTACTGATTTGTTTATCACATTGGTAGAAATCGGCTTCCATTCCCTTAAATGACATGTTAACCTCAGAAAATGTGGAATCATTGGTCATTTTATCACGTAGACTCTTAAATGTGAGTAAAAACAACACCTCCATGACAGGCTACATGTTTTTACCACCTTCAGTTTTGTGAATTCAAATCTAGGTATAATTTTCTCTCAGTGGTCCAAGAACTTCTGACATACACAGCCTACGAACAGACGCATCAGTGACTAATAACTTCTGTTTGTGTGTTTGATGTCCAGTCTGACATCCATCAGTCCAGACTCTCTTTCTGTAGATAAACTCCCTTTAACAGAATCATTAAAGCAGATGGACAGTAATTAATCTGCTGTGACAGAATAATGGAGCAGCTGAAACGAGGCCTGCAGCTGCAGACAGATTGAGTTTATTTCCTACCGACAGATAAGAACAAAACAAAACATCTCAGAAGGAGAGGCTCTATATTTAGCTCATCTCCCTCCGCTGTGACATCTGGGGAGGAGAAGTGAGGCGACGGCGCTGAATGTTGATCGAAACGCTCTTCAGTTCATGAATGAAGCCGATCAGATTCATTCCTTCTGCTTCTTGTCTCTTAAAATCTTAACTGCTTCCAGTAAAATCTGTTTAATTTGGAAAGAAAAACTCCACATATTTTACTCACTGTCTGCTCTGCTGTTTAAAGTGGAGTAAAGTTCAGACCCAGAATAAAGTTTAATGTGGAAATGATCATAAGTTATTGATTTACAGATCAGCCACAGTTAAATTCTCATTTTCAAAGGCTTTTTATTGCCTCCCATTATTTCTGCTGGTGACACTCTGGTTCCAATCAAACCTTTACTGGAGTATTTGTACAGTGTAGTATTACTAACAGGTAGTAACATTTGAATCCTTCTTCCACCTTTAAATGCCCGAGTTGAGAGAAATTGATCAATTTCAACAAACTAATTGCTTTAAGTAGTTAATGATAAAAGAAATGATCAGAACTCAGACTCCAGCTTCTCCAATCAAATCAGTGTAAAACTGAGTCATTTTAAAAACAAGCTGTGACTTTTTTTTTTTTACACCATTTGATGACTAAGAAATAACCAACAGATAAGATAATACGCTTCAGCCCTTTTAGATGCGGCTGCTGGGTTGTCTCCATCTTCAGTTTGTCCTCCTGATTTCCCAGCATGCATCACAGACAGAAAGCTTTCACAGCTCGCACTGCGATGGTGTAAAGTGTTAATCAGGGTAAGATGATCCCATCAGTTGAGTCTGATTGGATTGACTGGATGGATCATTGTGGAGGGGATTAGAGATGTGGGAGCTGATGGAGCCACTCGTCTCTCTCATCCTCTCCCTCCATCTTTTCTCTCTTTCTGTCTGCTCAGTGCTGAATGTCTGACCTTTGACTCTTTCCACCAGTGATGAACTGGTTCTCAGGTCCTTGTTTTGATCTTATAAAGTCTCTTTTTTAACTTATTTTACACCCGTTTGTTCTAGTCTACCATCTTAAACAGATTCATTTCATGCAAACCAGCAGAACCTGCATTCATCAGGTGAAAAGAGCTAGCAGTATGTGGCTAGTTAGCAGGATAGCTGATTAGCTCAGCCAATATGTTTTGTTGTGATGTATTAGAGCTGAGAGTTGTCCACACATCACTGCTACACAACTCTGATCAGCTGGTGAAGGTTACGCTGTCTGACGTTAGGATTCACGCTTCTGTTAAAAAGTTACTGCAATACTCTGTTAATACAAACACAACACATCCTGTATCCATTTCAAATGTCATTTCTTAACAAGGCGTTTATTGTGAGTAACAGGAACAGGAAACTCATTGACTTGTAAAGTCCTCATACGCTCTAAAATGTAGCTACTGCCATTTTAAAACAAAGTTTTATTTATTATTTTCATGCTAAGAAGAAAAATAACTAACTTGTGAGACATAAAATCACCATGTGTCTCAGTCACTCTGATGGATTGTGTTGCTGCTACACTCCCATTTATGGGCTCAATGGGAGCAGCTGCTCGTCACACCTAGTGTGACCTGTAGTGGTAAAAGTCAGCACAGCAGTCCCATCCGGTCCAACACCAGTACGGTTTTCAGTGGAAAAGGAAGTAGAAACGTAGCCGTTACCAATCGAGCTGAGCCGTACCATGGAGTAAAACACAGGAACTATTTTCATCGGTGGATGAATCCATATCATATGGCAGGACAGTAAACGTGGAACTGAGTCAGATGCTAGTACAGAACCAGGCTAGCTGCTTCCCCATTTCCAGTCTTTGTGCTAAGCTAAGCCAAAAGGCTATTACTGAATAAACTAACATTTAGTGAATGAACTGCTTGAATGGCAGCTAACTGTAGGAGGGACTGGGTGATTTTACACATACCTGTGTGTTTCGGCTCAGGTGTGACTGATGATGGGAGGAGAACAGAGCCAAGAGAGGGAGGAGACGGAGGAGGAGAAGCAGGAAGTATCGGTTAATAGTGAGGACTCAGGATCTGCTGCTTCTGAAGGTAAATACTCACATTCAGTAAGTAACTGAGTACATTCAAGTAATGTATTCACAATCTACTCGATTGTTTCCATCGCCTAAATAAACCTTACTTAAACGTGCATTTTAATCTCACAGACACCCCAGTAGAGCTGCCCCAGTGCATGATGGGAAACAGGAAGGTGGACAACATGTGCTTCATGATCTCGTGCACCAACTGGTACTAAACTGGTCCTGGTGGAACAGTTAAGAACCAGAAGAGGCGCAAACCTGTGGGAAAAGGTGGAGGATGAGGCCAACGCTGCATTCAGGAACCCACCGAAAATCCAACGTGAGGCTTCATGCTGGAGGAAAATCCTGTGATGTTAATGAGCAGGTAGAAGATGAGAGAGGATTCAGATGTTCACCTAAAGAACAGATGAAGATGAAGACAAAGATCTGTCTCCTATAAAACAATCCATGATGATCAGAAAATGAAAATGAGATTTTGTTTAACTTGTGCTGCTAAACTGCTTCCTGCAGAGCAAAGACTGTGGATGAATTTGTTTCTCTTTATGCTTTAGGAGGTTTGAAATCACAGAAGTTGGCTAAGATTTGGTCGGTGACTAATAAATGATTTAGAAACTAAATAGAACTTTGTAAGGTTGATATTCTGTGTTTGAAAGCTTCAAATCGAATAAAGTTTTGAAGGCTTGCAGAATGTTTGTGTTTCTAACTTTGTTTGTTCTCCAGGTCTGAAACCTGGTCAGTGGTGACGGTCAATGAGAGGCAAAGCTTTTATTTAACATGACTGATAAATTTACATATTAGATGAAACAATTGATTTAAATTAATGATTCAACACAAGAAAATACAGTTAATGTTCAGAAAGGCCTCAGAGAAAGAACAAAAAAAAAACCCTCCGCCGAGGACCAACAATCATCCAGATCACCAAAATTTAATCACCTCTAGAATATGATAGGGTCCATCTTTGGTGAAAATTTCATGCAAATCTGTCCGTTAGTTTTTGTGTAATCCTGCTAACAAACAGACAAACAAAAAGATAAACTACAAGACTGCTAAACTGGTGAGGTAGTGAAATATATCAGCTTTTATGTTTGCTGTAGCGTCGTACGTCACGCCGCCATGGCTGTGAACACACACAGAGGTAGTGACGACTTGGTCTGGTCCAGGTTGAACCCCCTGAAGGGGTCACAGAGAAGGGGATTCGTTTCGGTGCTGTTACTCAACGCCTGTCTGAAAGTGGCTTCTGTGTTGGCTCATGATCCAACTGGCCAAAATAGAGGAAATAAAAGTTTCTCTGGCAAGAAACTGAAACCGTGTTGGAAGGCGTCAGTAACAGCAGAACCAGTTTGGCCAGTGCTGTTACTGGGCAGGTGGCTGAACATATTGCACATCACCAGATTGAGATGCATGTTGGTCCCTGAAGGGTTGTTGCAGCAAAATACCACAAGGCAGTTTTGTTCTGCACATCTGGTGGATTTATTCTGCACATAATGTCACAGATGAACCTAAAACTGTTAATGGACGAGCAGAGACTCATTGAGCATCAGGGCTGGTGAACACTAACAAGAATGAAATGTGCACTTAAAGGTTTCCTTTCCTTTCCACAGAAGATGTTATCAGGAAAAACAGCAGAGCAGTAAAACATCAGCAGCTGTGAGCCCGACTCAGTTTAACAGTAAGACAAAACATTCTTCACATATAAAGGCTGTTAAAGCTGTTTAAAGGTTAAAGCATCAGGCAGCACACACAAAACAGTTGTTTGGTTCTGTTGATTCAGAAGAAGAAAATATGTGTAGAAAAGTTTACAGTAAGTATTTCTGATGATGCTGTTTAACCCTCCTGTTGTTTGTTTTTGTTTACTAGTTCTAATGAATAGTTCTTTTCTAATGACCGGTCATTTTTGACCAGGAACACCAAGGGTGTAAAAAAGTTCAATAAAACTCCAAACAGACTAAATTAACTACATTCTTTTTAAAGAGAACACAACCGAAGGGTTAAGTAACGCTCCAGGTACACCTGCTATTTAAAAGGCAGGAGAGATGTGATTCATGTCGCGCCCAAAACACACCTATGAATAAAGACGGGACTAAATCCGTTGTCCTTTGCTTTTCCTTGACTTGACCCTACGAAGATAATAATCAGAGATGTCATAGAACTGAAATAATACAAGATCATGTGCTTCATCCACTCAATGACAAGCATGTTAGACAATGAAGTTCTCACTTTTATTGACATTTCCTTGTTAACAGAACGTGGTGATATTGGTATATAATCTGTGTGGGACAGTAAAACCAAACATGGAATAAAAAACACCAGTGTTCCAGTCATGGTAGCATCTTAAATAATAAAACTCCTTAGAAATAAAATGACATAAACATGCCTCCCCAATATAAGCGTTGTCATAAAATGGTAAAACCTTATGTGCAAAAGGAGGATAACTTTCATCTTAAATAAGCAAAAGAAATAAAAATACAAAAGTTTGTTGGTCTTTTTATTTACACAAGTTGATATTTGACGTGTGACTCTATAAAAAAAACACAAACTAACTGGTGCATCATTTCTGCATGTAAAGAAAGGGTCAGATTTTTTTCATTTTGATTTTATATCAACCCATTTAGTCAAAAAACCCAAAACCAAACAAAAATCATTCACTATTTACAGAAATCTTTTTCTTCATAAGAAAAACTGAACTGAATCTCTCTTAAAGCTATAGCTGATAAAATCTCCCTAGAAGTAGTAGTAGTACTTGTGATACTATCCAAAGAACTTCGTCTTGATACTTCAAATAGTCTGCCTGGAATACCTTTGATATGTTTTTATTCACATATTTCTAAGAAAAGAGAACAAAAGGCAACAACAAGTTAAAGGAAGACTTAGCCACGTGACGCCACACTCCAAACTCACAGCAACGTTCACCAGCGATGCTAAAGGCTAATGTAGTTTAACCTGTACTGTTGAGATAAAGATGTTACACAACCATTCCTGGAGGAACATAAGAGTTTAACTCTGTGTTTGGACCCAAAGAGCCAATCAATCAAATGTAAACAAACCTATGGACTGATTCCAAGTAATTAGCTTTGGAAAGCTAATCAAGAATAAGCTAAATGAAACTGTGTATGTTGGTATATGTTCAGGTTACAAGTCTTAAACTGGGCAAACACTGTGTGATTACAGAAATGTCATTTAATTCATGTGAGTAAATCGTCTGCGATGTGAACCCAAAGTTTATGATTGATGTACTCACACTGTAAAATAGACCATTTAGCACCTGCAGACAGTCTGGCTATTGATAATTGTCAATAAAGATTGGTTTGAAAGCACCTCCAGAACAGGTAGTCTGCTAGCGGAGGGTTCACTATTTGGCAGGAACATGCTTCCATGATCACCTGTGCCATCCCGTGGGCACGTCTTCCAAAGAGACACCATCACTAATACTACTGGATAGCAGACCATCGTTGGTATTCCCTGTTTGGAGGTGGCGACTATCTGATAACTAAGTCTACCTTTAAAGGCGACTCACTGTTGTCCAAAGCCACCAGAACATCAGCAGAACCTGGGACGAAACCAGACCACAGAGAGATCAGGGTCTCCATCTGCTTCAGAGGAAAACCGATCAAACTGTGACGCTGACATATTTTATTTTTCTGAATTTGCCACAGCCCAGTTCCTCCTGTCTTCATTAGAACTGAGAGTGAACTGGATGCACTGAAGTGGTGTGAAAGAGAAGGAGTGAGGACCGAGTTGTGGCAGATGTGGCGTATGTTTCAGTCCCAGGTCTGTGACCAATAATAAAAGAGGCAAATTGTCAGAGGACCCTTCGCCCTCTGTGACGGGTTGAATAAATAAACAGAAGAGCGGTGGATCGTTTCCACCACGTAGATAAAAGATCTCACATACATATATTTTCTTTATGTGTTCGATAAGAATATGAATAAGCGACAATAAATCACTACAGTATGTTTTCTTCAAGTTCTTCCGTTTCCACAAACAGACATCTGCTGAAATACTCTCTACTTCTGTAAACGTCTATTCTGTAAATCTCAGGAAATATTTACACAATCTCTTTTCTCTGAAGGGGTGACGTCATCTTTTTTTTCCTTCTTTTTTTTTTGGGTAAAACCTGATGGAAGAGAAAGTTTCACCAACTCACCACCCCTACGATAAAATTCAACTAACTGCCCTCTCGTTAAATAACCTCCACAAAGTGTCCTTAAATACCACCACTGGAACCTGATGACGGTGACATCATTCATGGTCAAAGCAACACTGAGGCGTCAGGAGCCTAAAAATAATCAACCAATCAGAAAGTTTCCATCTTTAACGCCCAATAAAGGCAGTTTTTAGTACTAGACACAACTGCAACTGCACAACGCAAAATATTTAAGAAAGCGATGGGTGGAGGTCTGTGTTAAGAGGTGAGTCACATACGTGAAGTTCACCCTGGAGGTTGGAGTTTGCGTCCCGTGTGGAAACAAACACGTCACTGTTCTTTACCGAAACTTAACCAAAGTTCTGTTTCTTGTTAAGCAAGTATTCTGAAGGCTTTGTGTGTCAGCCACAGACAACAAAGGGTTGCTTTTGTTGCGTGATAAAGTGGCGGTATGTGAAGAGCTGGGATGAGAACATTCGGTAGAGAACATACCTTCGCCAAGGTTGAACAATCCTACATGTGTCTCTTTAGCTTGCCTGACCCATGTCCAAACCCTCCACAAGTTTCGTGGAAATCGGTTCAGTAGTTTTTGTGTAATTGGAAAAAATGCAGACAAACCTTGTAATATTAAAGAAAGGATATGTGGGCCCATCCTTCAACAAGTAACTTTATACTGTATCTTTTGCGTAGTCATGTTAACAAACAAATGGACACAGGTGAAAACAAGACCTCCTTGTTGGAGGTAGTCAACAGGAGGAACTGCATCTTCTCTCCCTCAACATCTGTTGCTGAAGTGCCATCAAGCAAGGCACTTAACACCCGATTGCATGAGTGCGGCGACTCAGCTTTCAACATGTAAGGATATGATTGGTGGTTTAATCGGCCTGAACAACTGCTCCTGTAAAACCTACAATAAGGACCTGATAAGTGGACCACACCTCCGTCACTGTTTACATGATGAATGAGCACCAGGAGCTACAATGATGACGAGACAGACATTATTAAACCTCTCGTTAGCTTGAAATAAAACTTTCTGTTGTTGTTGTTGTTGTAGAAACCAGAGTGTCAGGCAGAGACGAGTTCATATCTGACACATTTTGACTTGAAGAGGTCACAAAAGCAGAAACCTGAAGTGTTTTTCATCAAGAAATAAATGAACTGATGAATAGTTTTATAGCTTGACCTGCAGAGTGAAGATTAAGGAAAACAATCAACCAATAGAAACACAACAGTGGTGTCGACAAAGAGTCAAATGATGGAGCCTCTCTAAATGACTATAAGTTAAAAACAATCTTCTCCTGTCATGAGTCATTTCTTCAATAATAGAGTGATTGTTAATAATTATTAAGTTCATCATAATTGAAGGGTTTCATTCCAAAAAGATGGACATCCTTTGTGAAAAAAGTTTGTTTGAATTTCTTTCATATTGCCATTAAGTAAACAAAGATAATCAATAGGATCAATAGGGGGACATCTGTTCTACTCCTGGACTGTTTCACTGTATGAACCTGGACTGTTTCACTGTATGAACCTGGACTGTGTGTGACTTTACTCATTTGCAGTCAGATGGAGTTGCTGATGGGATAGAGGACTGGGAGACGGTGGAGGCAGCGGGTCCACCGGCCAAGGACCACATACCTGTCCCTCAATGAAGACCAGTGACGCTGTTTAAATAGCAATGCTCCAGGGAGACACATCTGACTTTTAAAGATAATGGTAGATTGGGAGAAACCGATTGGTGAAGTAAGGGACTAAATAGAACCCCTTTGTGTCTTGTGCTTTGACCACATTATGTGCCGTTTAACTAGCAAAAGAAGAGGCTTAAAGTTTTGGACTGCTTTAAAGATGTCGCTCTGAGCTCATCAATCAATATTCAATGTAAAAAGCTGTTAGTCACAGCTTTTAATTTCATCCAAATGTTAGATATCATCTTTTGGAATGCAACTTTTCAATTTCACTCATTTCATTTGACTCGAGTCTCTCTGTGCAGATAATCACACTCCAGCTGAGAAAACAGAAAAACAAGTTTGGTCCAATAGGCAGTTTTCTTTGGATAGACATTCATGTTTTCACAGACTCTCTAACACAACCTTCGCAGCAGTGTGTGTGATGAGTACAGGCTTCATGGTAAAAAGAGCAGAATGTCTTGTCCTGTGTTTATTGTATACCCTCAAGGAACAAACAGATGCCTTGCCACCAAGTCAAAATAGCACTGTGAGATATCAAACCACATCGATTTGTGCTGAATGCTGCGTGTGCTGAATTGCTCTCGACAGCAGAGAACACATTCAATTACTGCAGGACAGAGAGCAATAATAACACAAAGCTGAGCGAATGGGGAGAGAGAGATGGAGCGAGACGTACAGAGGCAGACGTTCTGCACCCTTTTAAATGAATGGGGCTTTGAACTGATGTAAGGGAACATGCTGCACCCTAAAATGTGTATTTGTGTGTGGAGGTTTAGGTGGGTGGTGTAGTTAAAGACTCTTTTCAGGAACAAGAAGAAACAGGGATGTTGTTTGCCTGGTGAGGATGAGCAGCAGGTTTTAAAGTCAGTCTGGATGAAACAGCTTGAATGTCCTGACTCACACTGATTTCTGGCCTGGGGGTGGGAGGACATGGATGGGGGAGTCCAACCCCCTCTGGAGTGGCTTGTGAGTGAATGCATAATAAGCATTCACTAGCAAGCATAATGCATAATAAGCATGCTTAATGGTAACTGCAGTGCTGCTGTTTTAGGAGGTGTGTTAAATACTAAACCGACTCAGATCTATCTTTATGTGTGAGCATCACTCCCTCTGCATTGGTTCATTCATGGTCTGAGGGTAAAAATATGACATGCAGAGTACCCCAAGGCTCCATACTCGGGCCTCTTTTGTTCAACACGAGTTATTACAGAAAACAAGAAAATATCTTACTATAGATTTAAATAAGAACACTAGGTGACTCTGTTCCCAGACAGTGGGTGCATTGCACAAATTAATTATTCATTTAAATTATTATTTTGAATACTGCTGTTGGTTTGTAAGGCCAAAATATGTTTCTGATCTCCTGCTCCATTACATGTCATAGGGTCTGGATCAGATGTCCATACAGACTAAACATTTAGGCTTCATGCACCAGAAGAAAAATGGAGGTCTGCTACAACTTTAGTTCAAGACCTTTCTGAACTATATTTATATAGTTATATTATTAAAAAAAATAAAGTTGGGACTATTTAATCCTACACAGCACTACAATTATTCTCCTGTTTTATTCTTAGACTATTTTATTTTGCTCTTTTAATAGCTTTTGTTCTTCTGGATGCCTCTCTGTGTTTTGTAACATACTTTGAATTGAATGGATGGATGGACTTTAAATTGCCTTGCTGTTGACAGATACTATGGTAGCATGCTGCCTTCACCAAAGAAAATTAAAACACCTTATCTTGTAATTATGAGTAACTATCTTGTATTTACTCGAAAATCTCATAATCACAATATTAGGATCTCATGAGATACAGATCACACTTCTGTGCAGCTATAGTCCTTGACGATCTAGGATTTTTAGCAGGCACCATTCATCTTTAGCTTGGATGCTTTTCGACTGCATGAATCTTTAACAATGAAGCATCCAGTACTGGTTTCACTGTCCCTGCAGGAAGAGAGCGGCTTATAGCTGGCTTTCCACCCGAACCCTCCGCCCACATTAAGTAACATTAATATTCCCCAATGTCTGTTTAATCTCGTTGTCAGGGTTTGTGACCACTGGCAACCTTTTCTCATAAATAACAGATCTTTCTCTCAATTTCAAGATCATAATCATAAAATTCTGAGATAGTAACTCATAATTACCAAATAAGTTGTCTAACCTTTCTCTTCAGTAAATGTGACGTGCTGCCTTTCTGTACAAATGCATTTGCCTTGCCTTAGAATTGATGACAAATCCTTCTGAGGGATAAAGGCTGAATATTTTGAGCTAAAGACGACAACAAATTTTGGCACTTTTGACAAATTTCAAGTTCCATGGTTTAAAAGCACTTATCATGCACTGAATTATAATAAAAGCAGCCTGACTGAGTTGAATGAACATGGACAAGCAAACAGGGGTTAAGCAGACAGGATGTGAAACGACGTAATGAAAGTCAAGACAAGTTGTCAGGGACAGCAGCACAGATGGACGGAGGAGAAGGTAAAAAGGGTAACAATCTGTAAGACGGAGAGAGCGGACTGACAGAGAGAAGATGACAGGAGGAATTACAAGAGGACAGAGAGAACAGAAAGGAGGAGGACAGTAGGATTAAAGCGAGGGATGTGAAGGGCGAGGAGCGTCTATTAGAGCTTTGTGAACAGAAGTGTTTCATTAAGCTCGGTCGATGTCGCCGTGCTGCAGGCAGCATACTAACACAGAACCACATATATCCTCTCTGCAACTCCTCCACCTCGGTCCCTCTACTCTTTTCCTCCCTTTTTTCACTTCACCAAGTCTTCCACATATTGAAGAGTCACCCTATTAGGTGGTGAGGAAAGAGAAAAACGTTTCCCACTGACTGGCAAAAAGTGAAATCTTCAAATAAAAAGCAGATAGTGGGATAAAATCGTTACTGCTTCAGTGAACGTTTTAGTCGTTTTGGACCAGAGGAACCTTTTCAGAGCTCTAAGAGCCCCATTTTTACTGTAACTGCACAACAAAGTAATGATTTTAATTCTCAGCACAAGGTTTTAAGGAACTGTTTTATCTCCTAATTCAGGTACGCTCCCAGCACAAGATGAACCTTGAGTGACATAAGTGTACGTTGATTGGTTGAACACATGAGCCAATGCAGCATCGTCAACCTCCATTTTTTAAAAAGGTTTTGAAATGTTAACCGTGTAAACAACAGCTTGTAAAGGTAGTCTTGAAATAAATGGAACAGAACACGGACAAAAGTCTGTAAAATTGTATGTTGTGAAGTGACGTTGCTACACCAACTACCAATCAGATTACATCACTTCAGTTCCTGTTGGTGGTGCGAGTACATACAGTAGGATGAAAAGGCCATTGAGTGTATTAAGTTCTCTCAGAGTCCCCAGAATTGTTTGGTCAATGCCCTCCATTCATCCGAATGAGAAACAAATTTGGCCTATTAACTGGAGATGAAATTTGAGAACATTGATAGTCTATAAAAAGCTTGATCACACAGATTTTATTATCAAGTTTGTGATTAGGAGTGAGGGTTGTGTGACGTTTGTTTAAAAAAAACATTTTATGAGGCCTGTTGAGACACAGATAAGGCTGTTTAACTGTCGTTAACCTATTTTATCTTTATATGCTGATGACTGACTATTCTACATCTGTCAATCAAAGCTGTGTAAATTAAAGCATTTTATGTTTGACAGGGTGAGAAAGTTTACTAAGTTGACTAAATATCTAATGATCATGATGAACAGAAAAAAGAGAAAAAAGGTCCTCTTTGACACTTTAAAATTTCCATAACAATTTAAAATAAATTAACGAAATCCAGCTATCCACAGAGATTCTTGGTTTTCTTTTTGTTATGGCCTTTCTACCTAAAGTTTATCTTCTAGTTTGATATTTTCAAACCATGTACTTATTTTTTTTTTATTATTATTGTAGTTCACGTGTTCAAGCTGTTGGTAGAACAAACTTGGAAGCGGTGTCTGGCTTTAAGGAACATCTTCTTTCTGCCCCAAATCCTGTTTCTTTTTCTATTCGCTGAGAAGAGAGTAGTGTTGTAGGTCCGAGAAGAAAAAAAGAAAGAAAGAAATTGCTCTTAGTTTGTCAGATCCTCCTGGCATCTTTGCAAAATTCCTCAGCCATGTTTGTTTTGAGAGTTTTTGTCTGGTGAAGAACAGGAAAATCAGTATCCTTGTTGTTTTGAAGTGCTTGTGTCACAAGACAGGCACGAATCTCAGTGTTTCACTTTCAGTGTTCGCCCTTTAATCTCTAGCTAGCAAATGTCTTGTCTTTCATCATCGACTTTCCATTGTTTTTTGCTAACGTTAACCAAGATAAGCTAGCAAACATTATGACAACTGCTTGACTCATTTCAATCCATTAACTCTGACGTCCTGAATGGAAAGTTGCCTGTCATACCCACTCCTGAACGGGGTATTTGTAGTAGTGCTGCGTCATGGTGTTCTGCTGCACTCCTTTGTTTTTGAACTGAAAGATCGTGTACACCAGCACCAGGATGCACAGCGACAGAATGCAAGGGATCACCACGGCGATGGCGTTGACTGTCGTCGGTACATCGTTGATGGTCACCATGATATCCACGTCATCGAGGGGCAGGTGGCGGTCACCACGGTTACCCTTGCTGCCAGAACGCTCCATGTCCGACTGGTCGCAGCCCATCCAGTCACGCAAGATGGACTTTGGGTATCCGGGTTCCACAGTCAGCTTCTGGTTGTCGAACTTCCAGTACTCCTTCCCCTTGTAGAAGTAGGTGTAGTCTGAGGAGGGGAGAATGAGTGGGTGGATGGGGGAGGATTGGAGAGGGACATTGGGTATGATGGAGGGGGAAGGTGGGTATGAGGTACAGAGAACAAATTAAGGTTAATCGACTTTTTATGTTATTGGTCGTAGAACACTGTGTACAAAAATCTAAATGACGGATATCTCCACCAAGGAGACTACCGAATAATCTCACACGTTTGTTTAGCATGCCTGACCCATGGCCCCACCCCTCACAAGGTTTCAAGGAAATCCAACAAGCAGTTTTTGCCTAATTGGGGAAGATGTCAAAAAAACGGTCCATCTCAAAATGTTATAAAAAGGATTTTTTTTAAATGAATGGGTCTGTCCCTTTATCCAGATCCGCACCAAAATTTAATACATTATTTCCTGGCCTATTCCCCATCCTTCCACCAAGATTGGAGGAAATCTGTCCTCGATTTTTTGTGCCATCCAGCTAACAACCCAAACATCCAACCAACAAACAAAGGGTGCAAACATGACCTCCAAGGAGGAGTTAATAATCTAAATCTAAAAACCTTTTTTTTTCTTGGTCTCAGGAGGACATACCTGTAATCTGAACACAATATGACACAGAGATGTTGATATGATACACATGAAATGTAGTGATTTTTACATCTGAGCTACGCAAAAAGCTACAAGTCCAACTTTGTATCCCCACAGCATTCTGTCCATCTGTCTGTAAACGTATGTGTCCGGAGCATAACTCAAAAACTGGCACCATGGGGTACCAACAAAACTGCCCAAAAGGTCCCTTTAGAAATGAAAGACAAAATGTTTGTAAAAGCAGAAAGTTCTGTTTTTTAATCCATTGTATATCTGACATATTTTTAACTTAATCCAGACAAATTATATATAGACCTGTTCAGCAACATCTTGGGATGCACATAGTGAGGTCATTTTAATGATATGATCTAGGGTTTTCTTGATAGCCACATTTGTTGGAAGGCTAGCCTCTGCTTTCTTGTCACTCTCTAAGCCACAGTGAGTAGCATCAGTCGCTGTCATCATGGCGACCTTAACTGCAGTTAGAGACACACAGCTGATTCAGACGGGCAAATTAGTCTTATTTTTAGACACATGA
This sequence comes from Chaunax sp. Z400, assembly GCA_037577475.1. Taxonomy (NCBI): domain Eukaryota; kingdom Metazoa; phylum Chordata; class Actinopteri; order Lophiiformes; family Chaunacidae; genus Chaunax; species Chaunax sp. Z400. Next base: position 3,155,547 of record CM075185.1, read on the forward strand.
CAGACACACATAGCGTCTGTTGGGTCATGGCAAAAAGGCTAGCTAGCAGCCTCCGCTTCACATACATTTATGAAATTCCAAATCTTTGACACATTGAGTTTTTTAACATTTAATTAGGGTACACTGAGTTAGATTTTGTGTGGGCTAGGGGGGCATATGCCATCTCCTGATGGCTCTTGTTATTCTGGGTACTGGGCTAGTGAAGTAGAACTGCACACAAGAAGAGACGTCTAATACCTGAAAGTCTACCACCAAGAACAGCCATGTTTCAATTCCTCAAAAGTTGGAGTTAGGAGACAAACCGTTGACGGCACACAGAAAACAAAAACTGTCATAAAATCTTTAAGAAAAGCTTCGTCTCAACTGAAAGCATCCATCAGTGTCCTCAGATCGCTCTTTCAGCTCCGGCAGATCCCTGTGGATCAGCATCGCATTACAGGTAATAACATTTCTATTGTGACACGGCATACAGTATTTTAAGCCCAGCACTGGTTGCTTTTACTGAACGGCAAAATTATGTAATGCCTGTGAGACAAACTGGATGGTATGTGAGAGACACAGAGGGAGGAAGGGGGAGATAATAAAATAAATAATGATAAATAATGTAGAGACGTTGGTATGACGACAGGTACAAATTTAAAGCATCAGTAGTTTGCAGAAACGTAAGCATGTGTTTTTAATTAACATTTACTTCTAGTGGGAAATTAGTTACCACAGCAAAACACACACACAGCTGACTACACAAAAACCCCAGAAGGTTTCTTCTGACGTTCACTTTTTTATCTGCTCCATCACCTCAAAAACAGACCTCAGGAAACAGTCCCTGCAGCACAGCCTCTCATCAAACACCAAGACACCATGCTTGATCGACCGTGTCACCACCTCTGATCACACACACACACACCCTCTGAGGCAAACACCACAAGGTCATGAGGTCACAAGTCGACAAGCAGAGGTGACGATGAGCGTTTTTCATCAGCAGTCTGAGGGAGTCGGATTCTTGAGGCATTTTATGATACTGCAGCAAAAACGGTGAGTGGAGGAGAGAGAAGGAAAGAGGCTGAGCCTAACCTTCGTCCTGATCCGATCACAAGAGGAGTGCCTAACCTTTGTCCTGATCCGATCACAAGAGGAGAGTCTAACCTTTGTCCTGATCCGATCACAAGAGGAGTGCCTAACCTTTGTCCTGATCCGATCACAAGAGGAGAGTCTAACCTTTGTCCTGATCCGATCACAAGAGGAGAGCCTAACCTTCGTCCTGATCCGATCACAAGAGGAGAGCCTAACCTTCGTCCTGATCCGATCACAAGAGGAGAGCCTAACCTTCGTCCTGATCCGATCACAAGAGGAGAGTCTAACCTTCGTCCTGATCCGATCACAAGAGGAGAGTCTAACCTTCTTCCTGATCAGATTACAAGAGGACAGCTAAGTATGTCACTTCACCAGGGCTGTGCGATAAACCACTATACTGGTATATATTGGTACTTGGTACCCATACATTTTTTGAGAATTGGTCTGTTCAGAAAATTTGTAACGTCCATCTTTGGCCCAGAAGTCAAACATTTTGGTTTAAAGAAGTTCACTAAGGACGATACAGTTGATAGAACACGGCAGTTTGCAAAAGTTTCAAACAAAAGTGAGCATCAAATTTAACATCTCATTTGGTACACATCATCCTAAAAGTTTCCATGTCCAGTCGATGCGCTGGAAGTCGAAGTCTCCTGACAACAAGTCGAGGGTCAAACATGGCGATGCTGACGGGAGGAAAATACAAACTAAACTGACCACAGACACAGTTACAGGTTTATAATGAAGATGTTCGTCCTCACAGAACTCTTTGAGGTCTTATCGATACACTGGACCACAAATGCGTAACGGCATCAGGAAACGATTCTCTGAAGTAATAACTAATTACTAATGAGGAATGTATGAAAAGTTAGTTAGTTTACTATAATTAGGTAATTATTAACTGAACGTTATATTTTTGTTAATGTAAATGCAGACAGTGAAACCAGACACTCACATCCCTCCCTGCTGATGAAGGCCCCCTGCGGTCCGTCCGGTATTCCCTTCCACACGGTGATGGGTTTGGGGTACCCGGGGTCCGCCGTGCGCTTCTCCTCGTTGTAGCGCCAGTACTGGTCCCCTTTGAAGAAGTAGGTTTTTCCGACCGGCTCCCAGCGTAGCGCCGTGTCGATGCCGTCTTTGGGGAGGCAGCTGCCGAGCTCCACCAGACTGTGAGGGTAACCAGGCTCAGCCGTGACCTCCTTAAAGACCCAGTACTTATCGCCTGGAAGAGGAGCCAAAACATGTGTCAGTGCTTTAATTATAGAGCATGTTTTCAGTGTCATCACGACTGCTTTTGTTTTTTTTAACTTTATTTATTTGCTTATATCTGATGCTGACTTGTTCATTAAGCACAGAGCACTGAGGGTGTTGAAGTGTCCTTGAGCAAGATACTGAACCCAGAACTGCTCCCCGGGCGCCGTAAAGGCAGCCCACTGCTCCTCGAGGATTGGTCAAATGCAGGGAAAGAATTCGCTACATTGTACCATGTATAATTGTATGTGACAAATGAAGCTTCTTCTTCTTCTTCTAATAGAGTTATTATTAGTACTGTTATCAGAAGTGAATTACCATAAAAGTTAAATGTTTAAATATAAAAAACGAGTACCTCAGATTTGTACTGTATAACTGACTGAACCTTCCAGCCTGTTGGTTATTGGCTGGTGTTTGTGCTGCTTTCTTATGTACTCGCCACACATTACATCATTCACAATGTCAAAATAGAAGATTTCAAAAAGAACTGGAAAAGCAACAGAAAGTGTCGTCTCCTTTAACCTCATGTCACCGTGCCACAGGCTCTGACTGCTGACTGAAAGTGTAGAAGAAGCGTCGCAGCATACATCAGTGTGTGTGTGTGTGTGTGTGTGTGTGTGTGTGTGTGTGTGTGTGTGTGTGTGTGTGTGTGTGTGTGTGTGTGTGTGTGTGTCATAGCCTGGTTGAGCTGTGTCATTGAGTTGTGTGTGAGAGGGGAAAGCTATTAATATCTGCTCCTGGCCTGCCGTGATAGCAGGACACCATCAAAAGATGTCTGTGTGAGTGAGAGAGTTACAAAGAGAGAGAGAGAGAGCGAGCGAGAGCGAGAGACAGAGAGAGAGAGAGAGAGAGAGAGAGAGAGAGAGGAGTGACTCAGTCAGCAGGCAGGGGATGAGGGTGTTTTCAGACTTAGACTGAAATTCTATTACTTTAGGCTGGGTGCTCCCCGCTGCCTCGCTATTCTCTATTTCACACTTTATTAAATATTTCTCCAGGAGAGGAGGAGGAGGAGGAGGGCAGGCAGAGAGCAGGACAGAGACTAATAACATCAGAGGAGAGGACAGATGGACATTTCTACTTTCTCCTCTGAAGATTTTTAGACACAGAAAAACTTGAGTTCAACCAAACTAACCTACTGCAAAGATCAAACATGAAATGATCAAATAATCATCAATAATCAATAATAATAATCCAGTAAGCTCAGTTGAAGAGATCACCTGTCTGGAGTTCATTTAAGTTTTCCACAATCAATACCCACAACACTCTCAGGTGACGACAACAACAATGAAGGTGACTGAGAGTCCCTGAAGGACTCTCAGTCACCAAATACGAACTGTTACCTTCAGGCAAAGCCTGAAAATATAAAACCAACTGTTTTTAACTTCATTTATTCCTGCTTCAGTCAAACTAATCAACAAACAACCAGCTGGGACCTGTTGTGTCTATTCCTACAGACTGTGATCTACATTCTCTCTGTGTTATTTATTACATCTGTTACACAATGTGCATTACTGTAATATTTACATTCACTACTTGTATGTATGAATGCATGTTGTAGTACATGTTTTTATTATGTTTTTATTGTCTGGAGTTGTACAGAGCTTTAAGTTGGCAACACTGCCTGAGGCTAATTACCCTACTGGGACAATAAAGTATACCCTATCTCATCTCATCCTACATCTCATCTCATCCTACATCTCATCTCATACTACATCTCATCTCATCCTACATCTCATCTCATCTTACATCTCATCTCATACTACATCTCATCTCATCCTACATCTCAACTCATACTACATCTCATACTACATCTCATCTCTTATCATCTCATCCTACCTCATCTCATTTCATCTCATACTGCACCCTAACCTCAAGGCAGTGTACAGTGTCTGTTGGTCATACCTTCACCATCAGATCCCGTTTCCGTAGCCGCTTCACCATTACACGAACCCTCGTCTCTGGACTCGGTCAGGAGGAGGAACAATCTACACGACTTGTGGATTTTGAAGTCAAAGTTTTTGTCAGATTGACAGGAAACTCCAGAGACAAGAGTTTGTGTGACGGTGAGTTGGTTACTGAAACGTGGACTTTTCAGTGGAATGAGGGTAAGCTGGTGTATCTCTCCTCCAATGACAAAAGACTACATGTACTAGTACACTTCCTTGAGTTAAGGTCTTGGGTTACTTGGGGTGTTGTGATTGGATTGTGGGTGTTGACTGTGGAAAGCATGAATGAGGTGGGCGGTGATGTCATTTGGACAGGTGATTGCTACACTGTGACATCACTGAAGCAGCTCTACAGCAGCTGACGATAGACAAACATTTTCACCACAGGGAACGTGAGATTTCTGTGATACTTTAATAACAATGTTCTCAAAAAACATGTCGTCACGGCAAAGTGTGACTCCAGTTACTCACTATTAACACCTCCCTCCATCTATCAGCTGCACTGTGAGACTATTCAGTTGTATTTAAGCTGTTGGAAATGATAAATAAGCGGTTGCACATTTTTAGACCCACAAACAGATGAAACATTATAATTCTAAGAAACCATTTCTTGAACATTTCTTAGGGCCAGGGTCTTGAGTCAGACGTCATTTGTAATGCAGTGTGTCTCCAGAACGGTTTGGTCTGAAAACGCCAGCTAGTGGAATCCAAATGTTTGCACACATCTTAAGGAGTTTTCCTCTTACCTTTGAAGAAGACAAATTTGCCGTCAGATCTCTCATAGGCAGCGTCGATGCGAGGCGGCAGGCCCTTCCAGAACTGATCGATCTGCATGGGATAACCTTCCTGCACCTTGTTGTTCCTCAGACGCCAAAACCACCGGTCCTGCAACACACGGGCCACAAGGTAGAGGAGTTTTAGACGCTGTGTGTAGACATGGTTCTGTTTTATGAGCCTCTGTCATTCTGGGAGAGCGACTCCAACATCTGCAGTTAGTCATGAATGGATGGAGATAAACCTTTTGTCATGAAACTGTTTTCAGTTTGATGTTTTCTGGTTTCTTGGTGTTTGTTAGGATTTTGGGTTTAGATTCCTTCTTTATTTTCCATGCCATGTCTTACTTTATAACCTGTCCCTGTTTAGTTCTGTTCCCTTATGCCTTTTGTGTTCTCTGTGCTTCTCTTGGTTTTTGTAATTGTTCTTTGGCCTCACATACAGCTTTGGATATTCTGGTCTATTTCATGGACTTTCTCTGTTTCCGCCAAATGGACTGGTTTGTCTGTAAGTGTTGGACTTCTATTCATTAAATAAGTCAACTTTACCTTCCTCATGTCTGACTTATATCTGCACCTCGGTCTTCACTCTTTACATGCTCAAAACTTAAACATAAAATGTGGGAAATGTGGAAAATGTGACTCTCGCGATGTTAAGGAAAGGATTCGCCTGGATTCATGAATCCGCACCAAAACTGAACGGGTTCTTGTCCAGCCAATGCCAAACAAACCCCTCTAATAGGTTTTGTGGAAATCCATCTAGTTTCTGTTGTATAATCCTGATAAATAAACAACAAACAAACAAATAAACAAATGGACACGGGTGAAAACCTAACGTCCTTGGCGCAGGTGAGAACCAGATGGATGAATGGAAGCAGAGAAGATAAACAGAGAGAAAAGGACCGAAGACAAAGAAAAGTGACGTGATCCGAGGTTAGAGGAGAAAGACGAGGAAGTGGAAGGCAGGAGGAAAGAGATGTTAAAAAAAAGACAGGAGGAGAAAGAGGAGGAGAGAAGGGCGAGCATCAATCTTAGCTCATTATCATTTGGCTTCGGTGAATCTAGGACACAGCCAAGAACGTTCCCCGCTGAGTGCTACACACAGACACACTTCACCTCATGTGATCCAACATCATCCAATGGCTGCTAACGTTTTCTATGTGAACCCAAACAGAAAAGAAAATCAATGCTTCACATCCAGGGAGAGAAACCACGAGTCACTGAGGAAACATCCCATAATGAGAGTCTCCACTGCTCTTTATGTCTCAATATGTCCTGGAGTTAAAAAGGACATTAGCCTGATCGATGACGTTTGAAGTTTCAGAAAGGTTTTTGTTCCAGCTCCGTCGATCCACCTGAGAAGAGTTATCTGAAAAACTAAATTATTAGACCAATAGCAGCCATTTTCCTTTGATGTCTGGTCAGCTCAAACACTAGGTCACACCACCGCGTTCATTATTTCAAATCTTCCTGACTGATCGGTAACTGAAGACAATGGATCGTGACTATGTGGGGGATCTCGGGCCATATGTATACTAATGAAATATTTGATAACACATAAGACAACAGCTAACTTTAGCATTAAATTTAAATTAATTCTGACCGGTGAAATGTACATTTATTCAAACCAGAAGGAAACAAGTGGTTTAATGCTAACGTTAGCTGTTAGCCCCTTTTTGGTTTCAATGAGACCACAGAAGAAGACTTCAGGAAACTATGGCAGGGTGTCTTTCTTGTCACATAATTCAACATCATCCAGGACTGTTTTGCAGTCAAATTAATTGTTTTAACTAAGTGGATCATTCTAACATAATCAAGTCTCACTGGGAGAAATGAGCAGCTGCTGTGGACCTAAATGAGATGTAGGCGGAGTTATTTCAGGCTCACATGTACTGTATATATAGTGGATATACATTTTATGTGGATCAGCTCTTTCCATCTGGGTCATTACCTGCTGAGTAGCATGCAGCTGTTTGCTCTGTGTTGAGTAGTAAAGGGTTGTGACTGTGTAGTTCTGTGTGGGTCAGTTGGTTCAGGATCACACACATCCAAAAAGATCATCTCTCCGTTGTCAAAATGTTTACCAGAGCAGAATTAAAATAAATACAAATGACACCTCAGAATGTGAAAAAGAAAGGTTGTTTTACCCTTCTTTATAAGACGCGTTTAAAGTGGCTGCATGAACAAACACTATAAGAAAAGCATCAACAGATATTTAAGTTACAGTTAATAATTGTGAATCTCTCCTATCCTTATTTTTCTTATGTCCATTTGTGAGACAGTACCTCATGATACATGTTTTTATTCCTATATTGCTAATTAAAAAAAGAAAAGAAAAAACAGGATTAAAAGGAGAAAACATTGTTTGGTCATAGTGTGTATATCTACATCAAGGTTGAACAATCCTACATTTGTCAGGTCTCACTCCTTCATAAAGTTTTATGGAAACAGGTTCAGTAGTTTTTGCATAATCCTGCTAACAAACCAATGTATCTATGGGTGTCTGCAGATCAAAAAAAACCTGCATTCTATGCAATATTAAAAAAACTGGAAAAAAAATCCTGGATCCATCTCTTTATCTGGATCAGCATCAAAATTAAATGGGATCAATTTAGGCTCAAGACCCTCCTCCCAGCAGGTTTACTGGAAACCTGTTCAGCAGTTTGTGTGATCCTGCTGACAACCCAACAAACACACACGGGTGAAAAAACAGAACCTCCTTGGTGGAGGAAACCAGAGTGGTGGGTGGAGGGATAGGAAGACAGGCGGAAGTAGGGACAGACAGGCAGGCAGGCAGATAGAATCTATAAGAGTGCAGACAGACAGGTATAGAGAGGAGACAGGAGGCAGCTCGACGGGTCTGTGACCTTTTCTAACATTCAGTTTAAAGATCAGACACATCAAAATGGATTTTTCTTCCTCTTCTCATCTCTTTCTCTCTCACATAAACTCAAATATACCATTTCAAACACCGGGTCTCTCCTCTCTGTTTGACATTTCACATCCAGAATATGCATATTTATGTGAGGCTACTTGTGTAAACGCCTGCTGTGTGTATGATAGAAATAATGGATTCATCACTGACTGCCTGTACTGGGAGAACAGGCCTGCTGCTAATGGTCATAGACTGGGTTGTACCATATGCCACTGGGCTGTTCTTCCATTTGAAGAGTCTCTGAGAGCACACATGGCCAGATTCGGTGTGAATCGAACCCGGGACACTGCCAGTGTTGCAGTGATCATTGCCATCTGAGGTGGAAACCAACCATGGCTCCCTCACAGCCGCTTAAGTCCTGCACTTAAAATTCAGATCAGCTTCATCTAAATCCCTCAGTGTCGGCCTGCTTCCTCCAGCCTTATGACTCAGGAGCAGCTGACAGCCACTAACAGTGGATTCTTTTGCACTGACAGAGGTTAGTGCTTTAAAACTTGTTTTTCTACATATATAATTTCATCTAAAGCACTTTGAGCTGTTTGTTAATATGAAAAGTGATCTACCAAGTTTATTGGCAAATGGGCAGAAAGCATTCAAAGCTCTGATTTCTGCCTGTAGTAAAGTGGTGTCATTGATAGCTCTTGACTGATGCACTTGTCATTTTCACGCCAAGCTTGTCCTGGAAGTAGTTAATGTACGTAACTCCATCTCTCAACCCATCTTAGTGTTGGTGTTAAATGAGGTGTGGTCAGGTGTTAAAATGAGGTGTGGTCAGGTGTTAAATGAGGTGTGGTCCGGTGTTAAATGAGGTGTGGTCAGGTATTAAAATGAGGTGTGGTCAGGTGTTAAATGAGGTGTGGTCAGGTGTTAAAATGAGGTGTGGTCAGGTGTTAAAATGAGGTGTGGTCAGGTGTTAAATGAGGTGTGGTCAGGTGTTAAAATGAGGTGTGGTCAGGTGTTAAAATGAGGTGTGGTCAGGTGTTAAAATGAGGTGTGGTCAGGTGTTAAAATGAGGTGTTAAATGAGGTGTGGTCAGGTAAAATGAGGTGTGGTCAGGTGTTAAAATGAGGTGTGGTCAGGTGTTAAAATGAGGTGTGGTCAGGTGTTAAAATGAGGTGTTAAATGAGGTGTGGTCAGGTAAAATGAGGTGTGGTCAGGTGTTAAAATGAGGTGTGGTCAGGTGTTAAAATGAGGTGTGGTCAGGTGTTAAAATGAGGTGTGGTCAGGTGTTAAAATGAGGTGTTAAATGAGGTGTGGTCGGGTGTTAAATGAGGTGTGGTTGGGTGTTAAATGAGGTGTGGTCAGGTGTTAAATGAGGTGTGGTCAGGTATTAAAATGAGGTGTGGTCAGGTGTTAAATGAGGTGTTAAATGAGGTGTGGTCAGGTGTTAAATGAGGTGTGGTCGGGTGTTAAATGAGGTGTGGTCAGGTTAGGTGTGGTCAGCAGCATTGATTTGAACCATTGACCAACAAAAACCTCTAAAGTCAAAGCTGCAGTACTTTTACTGCTGTTTAAAGGACGAATCAGATGAAACTACACAACACACAAACACTAATGATGCACAGATCGACATCATCTACATCTAAGATTGTGATGCCTGAGCTATTTCATATATTTGATAATGCAGTTCACTGCAGCAAGAACTGCAAACCTAGAATCTAACATATTTTAGCACAAGTCTTCATTTTTCAGCGGATGTAAGCACCAGAGGAAGTTTTGCTACCCCTGATAGCTGAAGCAGCAAACACTCCTGAAGGCTGTGGTGAGTTTCAAGGCTGTTTACGTCTCTGCTCACCTTGAAGACGAACATCTCCCGTCTGAAGAAGGCCACAGTGTTGAAGTTGCCATCACAGATGTTGGGTTTGCCGTTTCCGGGCAGCGCAGGCCGGTCACCGGGAGGCCGTGCTGGACGGGAGTGACGGTCATGCTTGCGTTCGGAGGTGGAGTGTGTCCGCCGAGAAGGTAAGGTGGGTAACGGCCTGGTGGGTTCCAACATGGCCGTTGGGATGCCTGGTGAAGAACAATGACAGGAACAAGAGTTATTCCAGTGTGGTGGTTGATTTTTCCATCATGTTTCGTTTACGGAGCATATCTCAAAAACTGCTGAATGTTTTTTCACAAAGCTTTCTAAATACAACAACCAAGTACTTAAGTGGTGCTGTTTGCTATTTGAGAACTTTTACTGCTTGTATTCTCTTCATTTCTATGGTTACATGTTGAACTTGGGCTCATTCTGTGAGTAGAATGTCTGAGATGATGGTTTCAGGGACTTTTTTCACCAAACTTTATGGACACGTGCAGGAGAGATGCCTTTTGATATTTTGGGAATGTCAAGCATGTTATTTATGTATTAGTTTTAATTTGAACATTTAACTCTTTCCCAGGGCAGCATGTTGCCTCACAGCAAGAAGGTTCAAATCCATGTGAGGACCTGACAGTTTTCTGGTTGGGTGTTTGCCTGGGTTCCCTCTGGGTATTATGGCTTCTTCCCAGTCCACACACATATAAACAAAACAATATACAGTATGTTAATGTGAATGGTTGTTTGTGTCGACCCTGTTATAACCTGGCGCCCTGTCCAGAACGTAACCCGCCTCTCGCCCAATGCCAGCTGGGCGAGGGATCCTGAGTATTTCATGCTGGCTCAGTCCCATTTTTTCTCTAATATTTTGTGATAGTAGACTGACAGACAGCAATAATAATTGTTATAATAAAAAACAATAATATAGAATGAGATTTATGACATTTATCTACTATTTTAATGAAATCTTTCACTGGTTCTTGGAACCTAAGTCTTTGGGAAACACATTTCAAGAACCAAAATAATTCGTCCAGGTGAGTAAAGTTGTTTCTGAAAGAGATTCGAAGAATTTAAATGAATCCTTTCAGGTTTTAGGTCAATTTGTCTCTTTACACATTGCTCTAGGACAAACAGAAGGCTGAGATTGTGCTATAAATGTTGATATTAAACACTTGGTGATCATGTTGTATCTCTTTAAGAAGAGATGTAAAAACGGAGATGTAAAAAAAAATGCCCTCAGGCCTCAGAGGGTTAAAGCTTCTTCTCATTTAATCTGTATTCTCTCCTTCAGTTAGAGAAAGGGCACAGTTTATCTCCAGCCAATGTTCTGCAGTGTTCAAGGCCCAACACTGATAAGGTGTAGGGGATAAAACAGATGAGCAGATGAACAGATCAGCCTCAGAGACAGAGAGGAACTCTAGTAATGACTTCAGTCAAACACAAATGTATATTTAGGATGAAGTAATTACATCTATAATATAAGGCTTATATATGTCCTTTACAGGACAGCTCATATTTAAGGAATCAAACTCTTCACTTGATGACACTTTCATTTGTGATCTTAAAATTCTTCCTGATGTAAATCAAGCTGAAATAAATACTTCTACTAAAGACACCATCCTTCTGAGAAATACTTGCTTCACAATTTTTAATATATTTACAACTTAATATTTCTTTATTATTTAGAGAATATATCCGTCCTGAAAAACGTTCCCTGATTTAAGGTTGAATAACCAAATTCCACTATAAACTGTCTCATTTTGAAACCAGACTGGATTGTTGGTATTTTCAAGGGTCGACAAACAGGATCAACTCTGAAAGGATCAGAAACAGGCTTTTATTTGTTCTCGATGAGTTCAGTGTAAATACTGTTGAAAGCCAGTATTTCCCTTCAACACAACACTTATCATGACATTTAACCTTAAGATAGTCTTTTGGTTTCTGAAAGAAACCAGAACAAAACCATCCAATGAATCCGTGTTGGAGATAATTTATCTGATATTGGTGCTAATCAAACATTAAATGTGTTAAAATGTGCTGTGTAATTAAATCACTGCCACTTTATCTGTGAAGCTGCAGACATGTTGCTTTGAGTTTCTTCTCTCCATCTTTCTTTTTGTTTGTATTGGCAGCAGCGGTAAATGTTGGACTGCAGCAGAAGCTGTCATGAGGAGACGTGTCTGCTTCTGACAGGCTGCTCTTTGTTCACTTTAAAGAAGAGCTGACTCTAAAGTGAGGCGTCGTCTCTGAAATGGAACAAAGTGTCTGAGTTGTAAATACAAAGGAAGAGTCGAGCTTTGTGTTGTAGAAATGTTTGCCTTTCAGGCTGTAAACAGTTTATCAGCCCTGCTTTATATTCATATATATAAATATGTACATATATTCACCCAGGACACAGCTTCATAATTCAGATATTACTAATAATTACTATCCAATTTGTTGATGCTAATCTTTCCTTTCATGCCTGAAGTAAAGTGTTTTTTTTCACTTCATGTCTCAGGGCCGGTTTACGCCTGGTGCAAACTGCTGCTTATGTTGTCTTTGCTGGTCTCTGACTGACACTTTTCATGCCCATTTTGTGTCAGTAGTAAAGGTACCTCCACCCATCTGTGCACCTATAGTTGGTGTTAAATGAGGTGTGGTCAGGTTACAAGTTTGCTGGTTACACACTAGTGATGCACAGATCGGCTCTGACATCATCACATTTTCATCCACCTGAACCAATGATTGTCTCGGACTTAGAGACTCCGCCCTCATGGACATTTGACATCACCTCTAGCGGAGCCTCAGGATTTATCAGGAGGACGTCTGTTCTACTCCAAACTGTTTCACTGTATGAACCTGGACTGTTTCACTGTGTGAACCTGGACTATTTCACTGTGTGAACCTGGACTATTTCACTGTGTGAACCTGGACTGTTTCACTGTGTGAACCTGGACCGTTTCACTGTGTGAACCTGGACCGGTTCACTGTGTGAACCTGGACCGGTTCACTGTGTGAACCTGGACCGGTTCACTGTGTGAACCTGGACCGGTTCACTGTGTGAACCTGGACTATTTCACTGTATGAACCTGGACTGTTTCACTGTGTGAACCTGGACTATTTCACTGTGTGAACCTGGACCGGTTCACTGTGTGAACCTGGACTATTTCACTGTGTGAACCTGGACCGGTTCACTGTGTGAACCTGGACCGGTTCACTGTATGAACCTGGACCGTTTCACTGTGTGAACCTGGACTGTTTGATGGTATGAACCTGGACTGTGTGGGACCTTTAGGATGTGTAGAAGAACACAGAACATTCATTAACATTACTTACTCATAACTGCCGGTGTGTCGGAGATTTAAATCATTAATGAAGTTAAGCTGCTGTGCATTGTGGGTAAATGTCACAGACGGTGGATACAAATTTATGGTTTCTGCTGCTGGGGGATCTCTGCAGGTGATGTCATCAATATTTTCCTCATTAATGATGGATTATTTCATCACCTGCATCCCATCAGAATGATCATTTTTCTGATGGATCTGCAGACTGTGATCAGCTGCATCACTAGATCTATTACAGACAGGGATGTGCAGCAGCCCTCCTCCTCCTCCTCAATTAAATATGACTGACTTTGCTCATTTGCAGTCATATGGAGTTGTTGATGGGACAGAGGATTGGGAGATGGTGGAGGCAGAGGGTCCACCAGGACCACATACCTGTCCCTCAGTGAAGACCAGTGATGCTGGTTAAATAGTAATACTCCAGGTACAGGTGCACATTTGTGTGCAGATTGTGCACCATTTAACTAGCAAATAAAGGGAAATGCACCATTTACTTATGACCATTCGCTTTAGATCATTAAATAGGACTCAGACATTCATGAAACCAAGTAATCCGACTACTCACCGTAGATTTTCTGAATGCCCTGCAGGTCGTCCAGAGGCAGTTTGAAATTGTGCGTGTCCATGTACTGATAGAAAGGAGCCATGATGGCACTGGGATCATTGGAGTGCTCCAAACCCAACGCGTGACCCAACTCATGGACCGCCACCAGGAACAAATCATTACCTGGAGAGAGGAGGGAGAGGGAACGACAAACATGAGAAATGAGTAAAAGAAGGGATGAACGGAGAAAAAGAAAGCAGTCAGAGGGAGATGAGGAGGGCAGGAAAGGAAAGGTGGAGGTTTGGAGAGAGGAAGAAATAAATCAATGTAAAAAAAAAAGCCTGGGAAAATCTTTCAGAGATTATTTCACAGCAAAAATCAAGAAGCACGTTGTGCTGCTGACAGGCTTTTATTCTGGTTCAGTTTACCACAAACGTCTCAAAGCCTCCCCAGTGGAAACACAACAGCATCAAACACAGAGGCAAAAAGAGCTGTGATGCTGTTGACTCATCAGCTGTGTGATAGGAGTCTCACATCAAAAGAAGAATTTGTGGGAAATGGAAGCGACTGTCAGCTCGTGGATGTGAAGCTCCCATTTTTTAAGTCCAGCATGAACCAGTTCTTCAAACGCTGCTGCTGGAGGCGGATTAGGGCCAACAGTTCAGAGCCACCTCAAGAGAAATTCACACGTTTTATAATCTGTGAATGTATAAATAATACGCTGCATCTTAAGGATTTTAAAACACGCCTCTGAACAAATATGTTGAATTTGGAAAAATGAAAATCTGACGTGTTTGAAGGTTACAGCTCAAAAATGCAACCGATAGCATTTCATGTGCAAAGGAAGCGACACAGACTTTCAAATTAAATGTCCAGGTATGTACATTTCATTGCAGACACACATTCCAGCCGATCTTGAGTGATAATCACAAGAAATTCTAAGAAATTCTTTAAAAATTCAAAGAATTTTCTAAGAATTTCATCAGAAGCAAATGTTTGATCAAAGATTTGCTTCTTGATGAATCCGGCTCCTGATCAACGCAGATGTGATTAATGTAAAGAAACATGTCTTAAATCACATCTGGATTCCCCCCCCCCCCGTATACAGTAAAATCTGTAAAAAAAAAAAAAAAAAGAAAGAAAAAGAAGATGTTTCTGAAAAGGACATAAAAGAATCTGGAGCCAAAAGAGAAAAACTCCACTGAGGTTATTATTCTGGTGAAAATGGAAGATTTGGATGTAGATTTTTTCGAGCCGCAGCAGAAACAAAGAAGTTCTACTTCACTACTACTGCAGTACCTCTACTATTCACACTGCTTCTAGCAGTACTTCACAGTGAGAAACACTAGACGTCTGTTTTCCTCCATCTTCCTGTGGGGTTTGTTAAAAACAGGCTCTCATAATCTAAAGAGCTGAGATTCTGAGCTGCTGTCAGATGCTTAATGACTTCTCACGGTCTGAACGCAGAACTCAAATTAATACATTTCTTCAGCTCTGTAATTGGTTTGACTCTGTTTGAACCTAATTACAGACACATAATTATCTTTTTTTTCTTTTACCCAGGCAGGACTGTTTGAAGATTATTGCCTCAGTGGCACAAAGCTGACTTATAGACTAATAGAACTGTTAGAAAGAAGAAGAGAAGAAGTTTCTTTTGCTTTATTTCTTTCCTTCTTCTGTTTCTCAGTTTCTCTAGACTCTAGAGACACTTGAAGTGGCTGGCCAACATGAAATCATCTGCGTTCTATAAAGCCTTTATTCACTCTGTTGATGATGGGTAAATAACGTGAGCAGGGTGATTCTTCAAAAGCCCGCCTTCAAATGAAGAGCAATGGATTTTATGAGTTTTAGTGTCACATAATGGAATAAATAGTTTTCTGTCATAAGTTTGCATCTCAGCATTCTGCTAAAACTACTGAAAAATCAGAAGACTTGATTTCAAGTCCTCGATCTCGTCTAGTCGTTCATGTACAAGTGTTTCAGCTTGTGCACCTTCCTCAGACGGGATGCATGCTAATGCTTTTAGCTTAGCAGTGAAGATTTCAGCTTGAAAAAGCTGACATCTTGTGGAGTAAGAAACCGGACTTTCCAGTATCTTGAGTTGTGACAGGCACTGGACAGGGTTTTGACCTGATGATGGTGCTGCTGTAAATGAAAAGTTGAGGGATCAACATGGTAACTACAGTTCATCCCGTGAGCAGCTGGAACATTTGTACCAAAATGAAGAATCAGTAGGAGTCATTCTCTGAGAACCATGAACATCTGTACCAAAGTTCTTGCAGCAATCCGTCCGTCTTTGTTCGGAGTTATAGTGTCGATGGAACCGTTTAATTCTGAAAGTTCCCTCCTCGTGTGTCACATCTTATTTTACACTTCCTGTCTTAGCTTTTTCATACCTTTCTTATCTTCTAGTTCCTGATCTAGATCCTGAAGAAAACCATCAGTGAAATCTAGTTTTCTAGAATAACTATCAGACTAATAACGATACCAATGTGATCCAAATTCTAGGGGCAGGTTTTCATGGTCCAGGAGTCACATGATGAGGGTCAGCCTATCAGGGGACTGCTGGTTTCAGGTGTAATGACATCATGAGGAAACTGAGCTGTCTTGTTGGAGGTTTGTGTTCTGAGTCATGCTTAGTTTAGAACAGAAATGACATTTTTGTTACTACAGACAGAGTAAAGTACTGAAAAAAGTACTGTTTGGTAAAGGTACCAAATTCCAGGTACTTTTCAGTTAAAAAGTGGGAATTCATTTAGTACTTGACATATTTCATGATGGACCGACCAACAGACCAAGTTTGGGGAAAAGCAAGCTTCTGGTGCTCAGATCTAAAAACTGATATTGGTTTAATATTCCTGTAATCATCCCTCTGTTTCTTTACTCCGCTGTTTTCTCTTTTACACCTACACACATCCTCTGACTTCTTTTCAGCTCTCCTTCACTCATCAGAGACCTCCTCCTCCTCCTCCTCCCTCCATCCTTTATCTCTCCGCTGTCTCTCTTTCTTCCATGTCGCAGTAAAGATAAAGATGATTTTACAGCACCAGACGTTCACTTCATCTACGATGGTTGGAGGAAACTCCCGGTGGGCTCCCTCTATTTGTCCCTTCTTCCCCTGGTGGTTGGTCTGTTGGCTTTTTTTCAGCACCCTGCAGTGATGATAACGGATTCCTCCGTCACGTTTGGCCCTGCAGTCGTCTGCTTGCCTGTGATAAAGATGATGTTTGATATTGCTCTCGAGTAATCCCAGTCTGACGTGTCCACAGAGTCTGCATTGTTCGACTCAAGCCGTTTGTTTCGCTGAGACGAGTTTGCCAGAGATCATTCTGTACGAGAAGCATTTGAAATTAACCTTTTGGCTCAACAAGGTTCTGTTTCAATAAATCATGGATATGTGGTACATTTTGCAGAAAACACAGCATGTTCTTTCACTTAGCAGATTTACACTTGCTCCATCATTGAACCCATTTAAGGCCACCAGGAACTAGGCTGGAAAACGGTCTCAGCATCCTTCCTGTCACATAAGGTGGTTGATTTGGTGATCCAACCTCCTGAGGGCGTGTCAAAGAGAAATGGTTCTGTTGGGTTTAGGTCATGGCACCAAGAGGCTTTTTTTTTTGTAGATCTTAGTATGATACACGTGTAGCAAATTTCACTTTTAAATTGATTTTATTGCACTTTAAATGATTACTTGAATGGACTGTGCTGCTAAACGTAATGTTGCTTCTTTGCTTTTACTCATTCTTTATGTCTTAGTAGGGTTAGTAGAAATTTATATACAGATATTTTCTTCTTTCTAACACACTGGGGGAACAACATTGTGTCTTTTTTAAGTTTGCATGAATCCTGATCAATTCCCTGTTTGATAGCAAAACATTAGAATTTGCTGCTCCACCATGACACAATATCAAAGTTTAGCAGAAACATTTGATGACTTCATTATGGAGGTTTTTATATTGCACTAGCAAAATTTTACGTCGATCAAGTTAATTCTCTAGCAAGAGTTCATGGAGGATAAAACCTGTAAATTTTAAAGAAAATGCTAACAAAAGTCAAAATAGCTGACTTCCTGTTGGGTTTAGGTCGTTGCATCGAGGTTTTTTTTGTGGATTTTGATACTTCTAGGTGCGACGAACAGACGGGGCTACTGGAAATTTTCAAAGGCACGTTTTTTTATTCATTTTGCCACATGCAATCCTGAAATATCAAATTTGAATCCTTTGTTTCATTACTGACTCTACTTCCTGCATTAGCATCGAGCATCAGATGTGGACATGAGTCCATTGCTGCAGGTTCGTCCAGTGTGAAGGTAACTCCTGGAGATACTGAGGTGGAAAACCTGACCGGTCATGTGACGGATGGTTCGCAGCACAATCTTTAATGTGTTTTCAGTTCAGTCCTGCAGGTGCTGATCCCAGACACCGTCCCTCGGCAGGAATATTAAAGCAGACTTTAGATGGAGCTGAAAATGTTTGTCCTCACGACGTCCTTCTGAAGCCGATAGCGTGAATTGGTTTTCACGGCGTCTGAGAACTGTCACTATCTAGTTTCTAATCTTTCAATTACTCCCTGTGTGTGTGGAGGGATTTGAGAGATAAAGGGATGTTTGTGAGGGTGACCGAACACCCAGACATACTGATGAACTGATCAGTGAATAACATTGTGAAAACTGTAATCCAAGATCCTCAGTCAAGGTGATGTTCGCTGGTTTCTTTGTCTGACAGGATAATATCTTCTTACCAGTTTTGTCGTCACTGTTTTAAACTAGAAGCACCAGAAGTTTAGAACTGCCTGATCAACACTGATAGAAACAAAACTACTTTGTCCAAGTCAGAAAGACATCTGTCTTCTTGACATACGTCTCGCAGAGCAGCCCCAGAGCATCACCGAGCCACCGCCATGCTTCACTGTAGGTAGGCTGTTCTTTTCAGCATCAGCTTCATTCTTCCTCCTCCAGACAAACCGCTGATCCAGAGGCCCCAAAAGTTCCAGTTTGGTTTCATGGCTCCACAGAACAGCATCCAGAACTTCTGGGTCTGATCTAGATGGTTCTGAGCTACTGGAGCCCACTTTTCTGGAGCTTCTGGGTCAGCAGTGGTGAAGGTCTTGGAGTTTAAGGCTTTTAATAAATGGTCACATTCATTGGTCTCATTATGTGCTTCATTTTATTATTTTAAGACAGAGAAAATCTTGAATTAAGAAGAAACAAACTTTCTTAATATGTGAAGAGATGAAAGGATAAAATGCTTGAGATAAGAAATTCTGACAAGTAGTTTTGTTCTTGTCAGTGTTGATCAAACAGCTCTATAAATCAGCCAATTCTAGCATCTCGTGCATTGAGTGACTCAGAAGTGTGGAAAAAATACAAGTTATTAAGATTATTAAGCTTGAAACAAGTGAAATGCTGTAACATCAAATATCTTGTCAGACAAAAAAAGCAAATATTATCTCCATTTAAGATGTTTTATCTTAGATTTTCAGTTCTCAGTGTGTCTCTCTCTTAGTTTCATCTTTGGTCAGCTTCTGCCACCGATGGCCCTCAAACAATGATCAGTTATAGATAATCAATAGATGGATGGACTTGATAGCTGTAGTGGTTTTAAGGTATACTTCCTAAATATCAAGCCTTTAAGACAATGCCACTAGCAGTTGCTGAATTTTAGAATAAAGAATAAACATTGAAATAGAATTTAGATCAGGATTCATGCAAACTTAAAAAAGACACAATGTTGTTCCCCCAGTGTGTTAGAAAGAAGAGAATATCTATATATAAATTCCTACTAACCCTACTTAGAATTTAGAATAAACATTGTTTTCTTTATCTTCTCATTATCCAGACAAATGTCCTTATTTTTAGCTTGGCTGCACTCGTTAGATGAGATGAAATGAGATGAGATAAGATGAAAAGAGATGACATGAGATGGGATGAGACTAGACAAGACAAAATAAAATGAAATAGGATGAGAGATGAGAAGAGATGAGAAAAGATGAGACAAGATGAGATGAGATGAGATGAGATTAGTCCCACAGCTGGGAAATTTACAAATAATTTTAAGACATTTGGTATTTTTTGAGATTTGTTTGAAAAAATCTCTGGAAGTAAAAAGCAAGTGTAAAAAAGCTAATTTTGCTTTTTCCACAAATCTTTTATAAAATAATAGGACTGGACTTAAATCACACGAGGATCACATAAAACATTCCAGATGATTGATGGTTTAGTAACACACGCTCTGGACAGGATTTAAATCACAGGTAAACCTGAAATCATCCCACATCCTACAGAGAAATAAACTCAGCAGCACAAAGAAGGACGTTCAGGAAACTCTAAACGTCTCACCGTCGTGGTTGGCGTTGCCCAGTGTCCAGGGCTCATCGGAGTCAAAGTGTGTGTCTCCTCCGATGCCAGCGCCGGGGAAGTAAGCATGGGCCAGGAAACCCCCCTCTCCGTCGAAAGGAGAGCTGTCACCGTGGAAACCAGAGGCGAAGAAGATCATGATGTCAGCCTCCTTCCCCTCGTTCTTGATCTCTGAGTATGGCACCTCCTGAACGAGGAACGAGAAAGGAGGTGAGGGAACAAACGAACCGCCCTGTCATGAGGAAACATCTCTAGAGAAAGACGCTGCAGGTGAACAGGATACATTTTAATCCATATCAGCCAGAAACTTCCACAGATACGTTCATTTAGCCTTGGTGGATGTTTGAGGTCTCAGAGCGCTGCTCTAGTTCTCCATGGGATTTATTTCTGATGCTGAGGCGTCTGCAGCCAGTGCATTAATCTGAAACAGTGATCAGTCACTTTTTACTGGAGCTACTTAGTAGGTGCCCATTATCAGGAATTAATGGACCCCTGCAGCCAATCAGAATCGAGAATTCACCCAGAGCGTGGTATTACTCATTTAAGATACTTTGATGTGAGAATATCATGACGTTTACTCTTAACAAGATTTCTCTTTATGAGATGATGTGAACTTTAAAAGTCATAAAACAAGATGCTTTACACTAAATTTATTATGTTTACATCCACTTGTTTTAAGAATATTTATTCTACCTTCGTTATTTGATCTTCATACAGTGGATCACTTAAAAAATCATAGAAGAACCAAAATCAGCGAGCAACAAACATGAAAAAAAACAAGGTAACGACACACGAGGTAACAACACACGACAGGTATTATTGTCACGATTCTGGGTTTAGTTTATTTCCTTCTTTGTCTCCATCCTCCTTGTTCTGACTGCTGATTAGCTTCACCTCTTGGTTTCAGTGTCATTAGTCTTTGTGCTTCTTATTTTTCCAGTCATATGTATCTTGTACTCTTCATCTTTTCCCTCACACGCCTCAGTTCCTGCTTATATCTAACTTCCTAAGTTTCACTAAAGCTCTTTACTGCCTGGGTTTCCTATATGTGGGTCCTCCTGTCCTTCCTGTTCCCTGTTCTTACATACGTGATGTTACTACAGGAGTGATGAGTCGTTCTCTGACCTGGAAGGAGAGCGGCGTGACCGTCTGCCACACGTTGAAGGCTTGTCGGATCGCTCTCTGGGTGTCCTTCTCCCCCACCTTAGGGGTGAAGTTTGATATGCTGCATGGAAACAGAAACAGAGCACGAGTTACAACCAGACACAGTCACCAGTCCTTCCCATCAACCTCATCAGTCTGTTCATTTTGTGATGTGTTGTCATCTCTTCAGCTACATAACACATCACTACCGTAAACAGAAAGAATCCAGGCCTGTTAATTAATATATGTATATATTGTGGTCTGACCCCTGTATTGTTATTCGTGTGGGATGTTTAGAAAAGAAAAGGCCAGACTAGAGAGATGAAGAAATAAAGCCGAGGGATGAGACAGCAGAGACAGTGGCTGAGTTCATTTCACACAATCTGTGTCTCAACAGGGGGCAAATACTTCATTCCCAAGCAGAAAAATACATTATGGAAATAAATATCAGCACATTACAGCCTCTATAATCCAATCTTCTCCCATGAGCACACAGCAGCTTCCTGATGAGGATAAATAAATCCATCTGCTGAAGAAGTAGAAAGGTTTATCTCTCTCCCTCCTGTAGTCCAGGAAGGGAAGGATCACCTTATGATTCCATCATAATATGATGCAGATAAACTCTGACAGAGATGTTACAGGAAAAAGCTCTTATTTCTGACGTCTTCCACCTTTTCTGTTTTTATCAATTGTTTATTATGTGACCGTTTATTAAAAGCTCAGAGAGGCAGGAATCAGGTGGGTTTTAGCTCCGCCTCCTTCGTTAACCTAAGTCAGCTCGAACGATGTGAAATCTTACCGTTAAAAACCAGACTCCCCCCATTGTATATTAGATTTATTTTTATATTTTATTTTTATTTTTCTACTATTTATCAGCTGTTTGCAATAAACAATTTGAAGAAGGTGGTTGCAGCATTTAAACCAGGAATATTCCAGAACTGGAGGCCTTCGTCCATGAGGAATGGGCTAAGATTCCTCAGGAACGCTGCCAGAAGCTGGAGTCTGGATCTGCATCAGGTTTACAGCAGGTCATAGCAGCTAAAGAGTCTACAAAGAACTAGAGACGCTGGTCTTTAAGGATCATTTAGAGACTGAGGAGTCAGGAAACACTTTAATATCTGTTTATTGATCTGTTTAAATTGATCCTGTGTGATTTGGTTTTTGCAAATCTTATATAATGTTGGGGAGATTTAATAATTTCCCTTCTAATTATAATATATGTTTGCTGACTGTGAAAACAATTAAGTATTTCGTATCAGTGAATACAAATGTATGTATCTATAAACCCAAGTTTCCACCCTGAAGCCTTTGTGTGTGTGTGTGTGTGTGTGTGTGTGTGTGTGTGTGTGTGTGTGTGTGTGTGTGTGTGTGTAGTTCAGTACACCATCTGTGTGTTTTGGCCACAGGTCATTTGGCCAGCTTCACTGCCATAACGTTCCACACCATTTACTCAAATCAGACAACTGCTACTTAGCTCTCTCACACACACACACACACACACACACACACACACACACACACACACACACACACACACACACACACACACACACACACACACACACACACACACACACACACACACACACACACACACACACACACACAGAACAAGTGTCAGACTGAAGAGGAGATGATGCTTCATGAAGCTTTTCCTGCATCACTGCAGATCTCTAAATGAAATTAAAGACATTCTTAACAAAGACGAATGGAGGAGGGAGAAAACAGGAAATGCGCCACACAAACAGCTCTGTGAGGTTGGATGGACACATCCCAGGGGGCCGAGGGGAAATCCTCCCCAACATTTATACATCCCTCAATAAATTAGTTTATAACTAGCATGATATCCTCAGGATCCCCCAAAACGGGTGTATTTTATTGAAGAAAGACAGTTGGGCAGAAGTTATTGAAGTCATACCTGCATACCTGAGAAAAAGTTCAATTTGCTAAATTAAAGATAAATAAATGAAATGTTTATAATTCTCCAAATATCAAAAGACACTTCTCCAGTACATGAGAGACGTGTTCGTAGAGTTACTGAGTTATGCCTCAGAAACCCTCATCTGAGATAAATCCCTCACAGAACGAGCCTAAATTCAACGTGTAACCATGGAAATGAAAAGAATACAAACAATGAAAGTTACTTAATAGCAAACTTCACTGTTTGGTTGTTACGTGTAGAAAGTTTGGTGACAAAATAAACAGTTTTTTGAGTGAACAAAATGCAACGAAGGGATGGATCTCATTCCTGCTCCTCACCTCGTCCGTGGTGGGCGATGAAAATCTATAGAGATCACACCACTGAATAGTCGGACAATCCTGCACGTGTGTGTCAAAGAAAGAAAAAAACATCCCGGATCCTTTCAGCTGGATCCACCTGAATTTTTTACGGCTTCTTTCCTGGACCATTCCCCAACCTTCTACCCAATTTTATAGAAATCTGTTTGGTAGTTTTTTGCGTAATCCTGCTAAAAAATTAACCAAACAACAAACACGCCTGCAAACATCACTTCTCTGGAGGAGGAAACAAAGATTGGACAAAAAAACCTTTGACCTGATGGTGGCACTGGATGGAGAGTTAAGGGCTCAATATTCATCCTGAGGGGAACATGAATGTCTGAACCATCATCATCATCATCATGATGATGCTGTCTAAAATCTCTCAGAAGGATGCATCATCTGTACAAACTTCAGTCCTCCCGTCACCATCCCGAGAGCTATGCTGCTAGCGTAGCTAAAAATAGATGAAACAAATCTGTGCTTCTGTGAGTTTCAGGTAAAGTCAGTCAGAACAGATGAAGGTACAGATGTTCTCTCTTTTTATTCTTCTGTATCTCAGCCTCTTTTCATCAAACCAGCTTTGTTGGCAGGAAAGTTTCAGAACATCAACATCAGTCTTTTTTTTTGATATTCTCTCGTCTTTCTCTTTCTCTCCGTCCTCAGGCATCAATGTACATTTTCACTGAGGGAAGTTGCACAGTTGCATAATCCTGCAGCTACAGCGGGTGATAATTCAACAGCCCTAAAATTCCTTGGAACGTGTCTCTGCATCGCCGTCAGTGTGGCGTCAGCACGCGGCTGCAGCTGCTCCAGCAGAGGAGAATCATCCTGAGCTCATCAGTATCCTGAAATATCACTGCATTCTTCACATGTTCTGAAACACGTGCAGAATAAAACCTATTTCTCCCTGTTTGATTGTAGAATGAGAGAATAACTGTGGGTCGGATATAAAACTGTATCACAAAGTAAAATGAGGTGTAATAGATTACTTCTGTATGCAATAAAGTAAAAGTAAAGTATGCAGAATTTTCAGTTCTTTTGAGGTTCAATGACGATCACTTTTTTAGTTTGTTATGGAGTCATTCATAGTGCTTTATAATGCATTCATAATGCAGTATGACAACACAGATCGTTCATTATAGATGTGATTTATAATCAATTTTAAGTTCAAGTCACCTATGGAAGCTCTTGACTCGTGTCAAATTGGTACCCAGTTCAGTCTTAGTGACCAAGTACTTCTGGTGCCTCAGCCAAAGCAAGCTGCGACTAAAACTTGACAGTGATTTTTGAAAAATTCTCTTAGCTGGGACCTAAACCCCGGTGTCCTGAGTGCCACGGGGTTTGTGTCACATTTACAGCAACAAAAGCTGCACCATATCCACCAGAGAAAACAGAAGAGGAAGCAGCACTTCTGTCCTGAAAAATCCAGCAAATAAAACTCAATGATCTCCATATGTTTGCAAACCTTAGCTAGCTATTCTAACCAGCTAATCAGTCCATCTGATGTATGACACTGTGATTTTACAGTTTATGCTGATTGCATCTTTTTACCTAATGAATAAGAACAGTTGAACTGTCTGCTCAGACTGTGTTTATAGTGTATCATACATTTTAGGTCCTAATTTGGCAGCAGCCAGTTGAAGCTCCAAGTGCAGCAGAGTCATCGGCCGCCGCCACCAGTGTCTGGACACAAAGGGGGGAATTATATCTTGCTGCTGCTCAGGACAGATGCCTTTTCGGTTATAATGTCCCTAAAGAGTCTGAGCACCAAAGACTTTCTGACAGACTAGTTATCACATTATTATTCAACCACTAGTTTATCCTGATTGAAGTATCTTTAAGAAAAGGGTTAACCACATGAAGCAGAAAGAGGTCTGACTCCTGCTCAGGAAAAGGAAGTCCCGTTCATAATTCATGCAGGGTATCATGTGGAGGGGGATAACCTGGATCAGAACATCATCCTGCAGTTTGTAACTAAACATTACAGATGAACATAAATCTGTAATGTAATCCAGGCAGCATTATGTGAGCCAATGCAAATCCATAGGAGAGACAGAGCTGGCTCTAAAGATGATTTGGCGCCTAAGAAGAAGAATAATTAAGTTAAAAATGATGTGAGTGATGCAGCTTGAATAATGGGGTGAAGGGCTGCAGACAACAGGAGTGAGACGGCTGAAAGCAGGAGAAACAGAAGGAGGAGGATACAGTAACCAGAGAAGGCTGTGATCTGTGGTTTTATGTAACGCTGCAGAGGAGCTAGCTGGAATGTAGGAGAGCTGGGATGCTTTCAGTGTCTCAAGGGAGTAGCGTAATTTACATTAGACATACAAAGCTCTGAGTTGGGTGGTGTGGAGGAAACGGAGGAGAGATGGTATGAAAGGAGGGGTGAGAGAAAGAGAGAGGAAGGTGACGAGGGTCTTCATCAAGCAACAGAAGAACAAGTCATTCTGCGTCTTAATCTGCAAACAACACACTGATTATTCCTCCGTCCACTTTTTCAGTTGTTAGTGGAATCGTAACCAGCACAGACGTACAAAATACATCAAAAACACGCAGACTGATCAGGAATGGTGAACAAACATTTAGTCAATATGTGTCGCAAAGATTTAGAGAGTTCCTCCGAGACCTAAATACCTTCAAGTCTTTTCACCTCAAAAGCAGTCAGCTGATTAGGATGCCTCCAAGGTGCCTCCCTTTGGAGGTTTTCTGGGTACGTCAAACTGGGAAGAGACCCCAGGGTAGACCCAGATCTGACTGGAGGGGTTACATATCTCATCTAGACTGGGAATGCCTCAAGATCCCCTAGTATGAGCTGGATGGATGGATGGATGGATTGACCAACAAATGAGCTATAGTAAATTACAGCAAAATTAACACATGTAAAAAATATGATGTGAGTTAAATGGGTGAGGAAGTAGAGATCTCACCCACTTGGTCACCACCAGCGCTAGTTTTACTTCTAATGAAGAGCTGTCTGTGTACATAGAGTCTGGTCTCTGTTTGAATCATGACACTAAAGCTTATTTTGAATCTGAGAAAACAGAGGCGGGATAGGATAAAGTGGGCAGAAGCAATAATGGAAGCTGTGATGTGTTCAATACCTCGTGGGACGTCTCTAATCTGCATTAGACTTATATTACATGGCTGAGCTGCCGGTTGGAGGGTTTTACTGTATGTAGACAGTCGGAGACAAAAGAAGGAGAAGAAAGACGGAGAGACGAGTGGGTAGACGGAAAGCAGGAATGCATTCAGGGTCTTGTGGGACTGTGGTAGTTTACATTAGGCCTACCTGTAGGAGATCTTTTTGTCCCTCCACTTCTGTCCCGTCAGAGCGTAGCGTTTATTCCTCTGCCGGCGACTCGTGTGAGGATGATCAGGGACGCCACAGCGAGGCCTCCGCATCCACCTGAACACAACATCAACATGACATTTAAACTTCATTCCTCGCACCACGTCTACTCATAAAGCTTGATACCACTTTGATCAGATTAGTACACAGGAGGCTGTATTTCCTGGAAACACAGCCAATTACATCTGGTATTCTGTTTACGAACATTTGCTGGATAAATTTCAATCTGGTGAGATAACAGCTGTAATCTTCAGAGGGAGGGAACAAACGTTTAACGTACGATCAATGACAGCTGGTCACGGTGTCTACATTTACAGACATCGTCTTCGTAAAGGGACACAGGCTCGTCCAGAAGTCTGGAACCGTTTCAGTGGAATTCTGAATGTGTTGGGGTCTAAAATGGGTCTAAAGGTCTATCTTTTGTTGTGTTAGAAACTCACTCTATAGTCGTCTCGTCCAGAATTCCCGTCACAGGAATGCCGTAGAAGCGCTGCATGGCGGCCACAGCAGACTGCATGGCTTTCTCCTGCCGGAGGTCTGAGGTTCGGACGTCGTGAGGCAGCAGGTAGCCGTAGTTCTTCAGCCACGTCTGAGAGAAGACGGAGGGAATCACCACAGTTAGAAACCATCACAACTCTTTGTGTTTACTGGACAACACTTAATATTCACAAGTAACACTGAGTGATGAACTAGAGGTAATGGCCTCAAAGCAGTAAAGCGTCATTGCTAGTTTCAGACTGACAGTTGTCATTTTAATATCCATCATGCACATTGCTTAAGTTGTAGTCACACCTCTGTTGGTCTTAAAAAGAACTGTTGGTCAGGTGCATTGTTGGGGCAGCAGAAAACGATAACAGCATTGGCCAACAAAAACTGGGTCCAAAGCCAATGACTCAGGTGTGATGCTGTCCGTCACGATGACGAGAAGTCATCAACCTCTATAACAAACTACTATCTCAATGTCGTGATGAGGAGGGAAGCTCTGACTGGGAATGACAAACTCAACCAACGCATCATTCCATTGCCAGTGGATGGTCAACAACAACAACAACAACTGTTTCCAAGTTTTCAACAAAGACAAGACAATAAAAGACATTCAGTGTCAGATTTATGATCACTTCCACCTGGGAGATATATGTATTCGTTGGTTGGTTTGATTGTCAACAGGATTACAGAAAACATACTAAACATTTCTATCAAACTTGGTGGATGGATGGGACACGGGCCACGAAAGAAGCCATTGAATCTTGTTGCAGGTCCAGATAAAAGGTTGAATTATTTCCATAAAAACTCTCTGCAGAGATAGGGCATGAGGCAGGAAAGCTAACCAGACTGTAGGGTTGATTAGACTCATTTTACAAAGTCTCAAAACAGACGCTGCAGCTCAAGGCTAGATTACAAAGGGAGTTTCCGCTAACGTTAGCTAATCTCGTTTCTCTCATAATTTAAGATCCTGATGTCTGATGACTAAAATCCTTCATCCGGTGAAAAAAATAGCATTAGTTAACACAACTAAGACCTAAAAAGTGACCGTGACGAGACTTGAAACGGTCTTCTGTTCGGCTTCATCAGTTTGTGGTCTTTGGCACTGGAGCATTTTGCAGCATGAGACGGATTCAGCATCTTCAGATCTCCAAGGTTCTCTGCTGGAAAGCGATGAATTGGTTTGGGGCTGAGTTGCTGCCTCAAGCTAAGGAGTTTAAGTATCTCGGTGGTCTTGTTCATGAGTGATGGGGGAAAAGGAGGGTGAGATGGAAAGGTAGTCTGGTGCATAGAAAGGAGCCCGTCGAGGTGGTTCTTGCATCTGGTAAGGAAGCCTCCAGGCGCCTCCCTATGGAGATTTTCTGGAGACTCTGGTCTGGTTTCAGAACTCACTGCAGGGATTACGGATCTCATCTAGACCGCCTCAGGATCCACAAGGAGGAGCTGGAAAGTGTTGCTGGAGACACCTGGAATACCCCGATCAGCCTGCTGCCACCATGACCCAAACCCGGACAAGAGGAAGACGATGGATGGAAAATGTGAACAAACGTAGCCCTTAAAAATCAGTTGTAGCACACAACTGTGTCAAGGTTTACAAACCCAACTACATACGAGTATAAATGTGTAAAATGTTTACGGCTAAATCAGATCAGTCCATCAACAACAATCTGAAAACTATAAATGATGCCTTCACTCAGCGGCTGAAGCATTTCACATCAGATTTCTTTCTTTCTGGAGTTTCTGTTTGATGTGGAAAAGCAGAATAAAATAAAGGCGGGAGTACAGGGTGGGGTGACAAACTGAGAGAGGACTCACCCTGGGGGAGAGAGGGAAGACACAAGAGATTTATCAAAAATTTCACAGAAAATGTGATCCAAAAATCGATGCTGAATTCACAAGTTTCCTCGTACGATTGTCATGATGTCATGATTTCCGTTTGCAGTGCGGCTGCCTCTTTAACATGACCTCACACAGCACTCCTGAGAGAGAAGGGGAGAGGAGGAAGGAGAGAGGTAATTGATGAGGAGGGACGTAAAAGAGAGAGATGGGAGTTGAAAGACAGAAAGAGCAGCGTAAAGATAGATGAGAGGGGGGGGGGGGAGAGCGGAGAGAGATAACGAGGGGGAGGTTGAGTCCTTCTCTACAGCAGGTCATTAATATTTCAGAGTGTGTGCCAGGGTCTCTCAGCCAGTCCCAGCCCAGCAACCAGCGACAGTATGAGCGTCTGCCTGACGACCATAGAGGAGGTTAGTGTCTGGACCGAAGACCTCAAACACAACCTTATAGGAGGGAAATAATCCCTCCTTTTATTACAGGATATGACATCGGAAAATAGAGGAAAAAGATAAATCACTGATTAAAACAAAAATTAGCTGCTATTAAAACATTATTAGTTGATTTTAATCTGTCAACAAAAGTTGGTCTTTAAAGAAGGATCCTTGTTTATTTTTGATAAAATATCTAAAGATCTCTGAGAAGGAAAAATAAATGAGAAAAGAAAAAAAAAACAACAGATGGAAGAATCTCATAGGCTGGATGTCATCATTTGTTACCTGTGGCCATTTGTTTATTTGTTTTTGTTAGCAGGACAACGTAAAAACTACCAGACTGATATCCACCAACCTCCACATGTAGATTTAATCTCCCAGATCTGGATTATGATCTGCATCTGGATCCCGTTGGTCACAGTGGTGAGTTGCTTTTATTTTGATTGGTCTCTTATTAGTTTTCATGATTTGATTTAAAAAGAACATGAAAAGGCCTGAATCACCGAGGACATCCAGATCCAGATCTGCCTTAAATGATCAACCCTTCATGAACTCATCATAAACATCAACTGACAACTTTTCCAGATATGCTGCGGACAAACAAACAATGGTGGGCAGTCACAGAACCTCCTCCTCCTCCTCTCATTGGTGGGGGCAAAAACACTCCAGGTGTTAACAAAACAATTTCACTGCCAAGACAAAAGGAATGATTAATCATTATTAATCATTCCTGCCAGGAGAAAACATGTCTTCATTTCTTATAAACACACGTTTCCAGACTGTTAATATAAATAAGTGTTAGTTCTCTAACAGTTCGTTTACGTACTGCTGTATGTCCATCATTATAATGTGTGTGTCCTTGCACCCTGAGGTGTGTGGTTTTAGTGTGTGTGTGTGTGTGTGTGTGTGTGTGTGTGTGTGTGTGTTCTCTGCTGACGAGTGGACCAGCTGCTGCTGCTCAGAGGAAGCATTCTGGATTAAATAATTCACCAGCTGCTATTATCCAACAATTACAGCACACAGACTCATCCAACATGAGTTCAGTCACATGAGTCACAGGCAGGATTAAAAGCAGTGATTTATGGTCCTGGTGCTTCATGTTTAATTAACTGGTCTTATCTGACTAGGACCGTGGATCGTGGTTGGTGATCCACTGAATGTTCTGGAAGTTTCACATCACAGAGAGAAGAAGAGGAAGAAGATATTTTCAAAAATCTAATGTTGTCCATCCCTATTTTTTTATTTCATTGTTGTTTGTTTGAGTCATTCAATTAATGCTGTTGTTTGTAAAGTTAATGAATTGGAACATTTAATGTGACTTTTAATACAAACAAATACATGGTTCAGTTTCCCTGCATAAATACAAGTAGTGAGAAGAAGAGAAGGAAATTAAAACACACCAGTGTGTGAAACACAATAAAAAAAAGTGTCATTTAAATATTTTCATGGTGCTTTAATGCTTTAAATCATATTTCACTGGTTTTGAGTGTGAAGTGAATGCTGATGATTTAAGCTTCTCCGTTTAAACCGTTTCATGTTTCTGCTTCTCCTGCAGATGTCTGAAGGTGAGGCTGAACAAAATATGCATCTAAATAAAATCGTTGGTGACAGAGTGGCCATAAGAAAGACACGACAAACGTCAGCAGACATGAGGAAGACATTTCTCCTGGTCAAAGTGTATTTAACGTCCTTTTTATTTACTAAATACATGATGACAACTTCTTCTACCTCATATTTGCCGTTGTGAACACATGGAGAACACATGGAGGTGTGTCATCATTGACGGATCTATCGTTTCAAATCGACAGTTATTTTTGTTTATAGAGGGATTATAAATGAAACTTTATTGACATATAAGTTACACTCATTTACTTTGTCAATCAACTAATCGATTCAGCTCTACAAGCATTGATTAAAACTGATATTTAAAAAAAATACTTGCCGTTTATGAGACAAAAAGAAGCAGAAACAGGAGCAGATTTTCCTCTCATGCAGTGAAAAACTTCCTGCAGAGGTTTTGTAGCTACAGCCCTGTTTTCTGTCTGTTTGCGTCTCATCCACCTGCCTGTCTGTCTGCCTGTCTGTCGACCTGATTGGCTGTCTCTCTCTCTCTCTCTCTCTCTGATGCCTCGACCTGTGCGTCAGCCTGCCAGCATGTCTCCTCCGTCTGTCTGCTGTGATAAAAATAGGCCTCATCTCCCCCCTGATAAACTATTTACCGTGTCTCAGCCTGAGAGCGATGGGTGCAACCTGCAGCTCGCCTCCTCTGTCCAGAGTGTGTGATGATGAACAGATGTGATTAACAGCTCTCTGATGCCGATAAACGGCCTGTTTATCACACTGATTTCTGTTTGTGGAATTACATGAAGGTGTTAAATTAGTTACAAGGCTTTGTTGAGAGTATATTAAGATATTAAAAACAGCATGAATGAACAGCTGTGGGCTTCACTGTGAATGTATGGAGTCAATTTTCATGATCAATATCTCCGTTGGTTATTTTCTAGATCAATCAGTTCATTATTTGCCCCAAAACATGTCAGGAAAATGTAAAAATGCCAATAATACTCAAATAAGACTCCAAAATGGAAATGTATTTAATAAAAAATTATCAATCGCCTATTTGTCACAATAAATTCTATATTTATCAACACACAGCAAGCCACTGACCCAGCTAACTTCAGCAACTCCTTAGCAACATTCTATTTTATTTGATTGAAAGCAGTATGTATGACACCAATGGTACATGAATTGCGTACTCTTTACTGGGAAATATTACAGTATTCAATCACTGTCTTGCACTGAAAATTCCACTTAAATAAAATAAATATCATCAGCAAGATGTACTTTAAAAGATGATAATAATAATAATAATAATAATAATAATAATAATAATAATAATGCAGAAAATTGTCTCTTGTTTATGCGACATGTCATTTTATTGGATTTTCATCCAGGAGCAGTTTTGTAGTAAAAGCCAACAGTTCCCATAGAATCATCTGTGATAGCATGAAACAACATGAAATGGAAATACTCCAGTAAAGTGCAAGTACCTGAAGACTGTACTTCATATCATACTTCATATCCACCACCGTGACTAAGTACTGAGGTTCATTCTGCCTGTCTGAGAGATAAAAAGTCTGTGATCCGGACCTCGGAGGCCTTTTAAGTGAGAGTCGACGGTAAAGAGAAGCGACCTCAGCATCACTTCTCTCAAACATCTCTGACAATAATACGATTCCACTGAACAAATCAAAAGTCGACACAGTCAGTGGCGTTGAGCAGCCAGTGATGAATGAATTAAATTACTGCTGGCTGTGGCAGCCGCTGAACTCCTGTCTGCTGGAGCGGTTTTATATTTGGACTGGAAATGAAAAGGAGTCGGCATCGTTTTGTCGGGGAGGATTCCCTCGTCGCCCGAGGACCGAAGAGGATCTGTGGATGGTTTGGTAATGAAATTTATTCCCATCGTTTCTGCACTCGGCAGGAAAAGATGACGATCGAGACGATTCCTGATGTGATCAAATTAATCTGCTGGGTTTTCCTTGCCTGCAGGGAATGAAGTGGTGACAACACATATTTAATACAGGGATGAAAGAATAAGCTTCAATAAAAACATAGAGACGTCGAGAATGTGAAGAAACAAGCAGGAACAGTGACATATATAAAACGTGTAGAGCCATGCCTTCTGACTCTGAATGTTTTTACAGTTCAATCTGAACATTGTTCCATAATCCAGATGAAGTCCTGATAAAAACGTTGATCCAGTCTGAGTCACCTTCAGTTTTATTACCGTGAGCTCACAGCAATCCAGAGGTGAAGTAAAGACTGTCTGTTCCACCAGCTTCCAGCAGGACAATAACTACTATTTTTGTATGTGATTTTATTACTTAATTCACTCATAAACACCAACAGAACCTTTTAATTCAATTAAACCCAAAACTCCAACAAGACAAGTGCACAATAAAAACGGCTCACTTGGTTCCATCCCTTTGTGTCCGGACCCAATCCAAAATCTAAGGGTTGCATTTTCGGCTCTAATGCTGCGTTCACACCGTCGCTCTACTCCTGTGAATGTCATCGCCAGATCATTCCCCTCACTCACCGAGTGACACGCCCTTCTCTTTTCCAAAACATACCAAACATCCAAACATTTACTTGCTTTACTAGCGCTCATGTCACCGTGGGATCATTTGAGTTTACTCGTGTTATTCGAGCGAATAATGTGATCGATATATCCGCCATTTACCACCGTCATCAACCATGACTGTAGTAAAACACAACAGCTGCCTTGTGTTTGTTGTGGAGTCACAGATACGATAGAATACGTTGGAAAACCAAACGTCGCCGTGTCTGGGTTCAGAACACTATCCGGATACGGAGCCAGCTCTGGGTGTCACATACAGCTACGATTAGCTCATCTTCCACTCCAGCATTAACGTCCTACTGATATCCAGACGTGTGGAGGATCTCAACACTGACAGGCTTTCCCGTCACAGCGTCACGCGTATTTCTCACCCGAGTCGAGGAGACTTACAGGCGTTCTGTAAGGGGTTGACATGTACGCATGGAAACACCTCTAGAAGTTGTTTTTTTTCTGGCATTTTTGCCTTTATTGGGGGATATAGAACGCCGAAGTGAAGACAGGAAATGTGGTAAAGGAGTAAGGGTGGAATCAAACCCACGCCGGTCGCTAAAGGACTGAAAGCTAAATACATGGGGTGCACGCTCAACTGACTAAGCTAAACACACCCCGTCCAGAAGTTTTTGTGTAATCCTGCAGAGAAACCAACAGACATAACAAACATAACCTCCTTGGTAGAGAAAACTGAACAACTACAGGTGGGTCAAACAGCATCACAAAGCTTCATGTTAAAAGAGTAAAGGACATCAACACACAGACACACACACACACACATACACACAGAGACACACAGACACACACACACACACACACACACACACATACACACAGAGACACACACACACACACACACACACACACACACACACACACACACACACACATACACACAGAGACACACAGACACACACACACACTTATGTAATGTGAAACCCTTTTGAAGAATGCTTAGTTGGGACCACTGGGCTCAGAGCGATGACCTCATGTCTGTAGTGTCATATAACACTCCACACATCACACACCCAAAGGGCCCTGGCTACATGCTGGAAGACACAGCGATCAATGACTGCCAGGATACAGATGATGTGAGGCCACTGAAGAGAGAGACCCTGATGTCTGACAGTTTATCAGCTGATACTACGACTCATGACGATAAGCTCTTCTGTTCAATGATGACGTGTCAGCACGTCTGCAGCAGCTGCAGTTAACATTAGCATGTCTGCACTGCGCTCGCTCACTGAGAGTTGAAGCCTCTATGAAAACTTCAAGTGAGGCGTTGACAAATTCATAAAATCACTGTATAATTAATTAGATCGTTGGATCAGTTGTTGTTCCAAGTTTTTTCCAATTTTTCCCTATTTATGGGGGGGGGGACCTAACTACTGGATCAAAATATATTTTTGTAGGTTTGATCTTTAATTAGCCGCTGTACAATAGTGTAGGATTGTTCTGCTCTACTGAATGACATTCTATTAGGTTAAGTCCATTTGCATAATTACTGAGCCACGGCGTTTAAACAACTATAAAGTAAATCTAATACTTTTTGTTCAAGACAGTTTATTTAACAAAAGAGTGGATGTGGTTCTGCTTGACTGAAGCTGACTGAACAGAGGGTGCAGGCAGAGAAGTGAGAGCAGAGGCAGGCAGGCAGACCATGAGGCAGATGTTCCTGGAGGGCTGAAGGATCACATGAGTGACTGAACGATGTAGCGATGAGTGGAGGATGAGACAGGAGTTAAATACTGCATGGTTTGATAGGAGACTGGCTGCAGGTGCGCAGCCCAGCGCGCACACACAGACACACAGACACACAGACAGACAGACAGACAGACAGACAGGTAGCAGACAAACTCTCAACAACACAAGAGTAGGGAGAGACAGCTGATTCCCAACATAGTCCAATTATAGTTTGACCCTCATATGACTCCATAACCATGAAAATCCATCCATCCAAATCTAATAATTACTCATACACATCAGTGAAAAGCTAATCACCAGAAAACAGCACCGCGGACACAGTTTGATTGACAGGTGACCTCAAAGTACATGCATTACAATGACAGCGCTGAAAATCATCACTTCAAGATGCAACAAAGGCTCGATTGTTCAGTGTGGAGTGATGGACAGATGGATGAACAGATTTACCAACAGATCGATGGAGGTGTGATGGATGGATGGAGCAGAAGGGAGGAGAATGACTGATAGATGGATGTGGGGATGTGTGAAGTACCTCGATTCTGTAACAGCCTTTCAGACAGCTGTCATCTTCAGTTCAGACAGGACACGCTGTTCATCATACAGGAACTCACACATTTATGGATTGTGCTGGCTGCAGACGTGCTAAAGTTAGCTGCAGCTGCTGCAGACGTGCTAACGTTAGCTACAGTGTTTGACCAGGTGCTTCCTCAGGTGAGACGTGTTGTCCTGGACAGATTTGCGTTCATTCATGTTGCCTTTTTGGTTGTTTCCACGTTTAATTAACTTCTATTTTAATTTAAAGAGTTGGCATGTCTGGCAAATATACTATGGTGGATTAAAAAAAAAATCAAAGACAAACATTTCAATTAGTTTAAGATCAGTGCTGATCATTATGGTGCTACACTGGGACACACTGTACTAGCTGCAGGCACACTGTATAATTAAATTTACATCTCAGTGTCTAATTATTCCTTCTTCCTATGCAGCCAATAACATCATCCACACTCTGCGTCCTTCTGTACGCTGCAGCCACAGAGTTTAGAGAGAAGCAAGATGCTTTTTCTGCAGCCAGTCCTGCCTGAAATTTGTTTTTAATTGCATTTCCATCCCGCTCAGTGTCTCATGTTAAGAGGCTCCACTGTGCTGCTGGTCTCTCATCTAGAGCTACAACTTCCTGCATGAATGCTCTATGCTGTGGATTAGTTCCTGGCACATATTTAAAGTGATCTGCAGGGTCCATTAACCGTTATATTTCCCAGAACGTGTTTTTCTTCTGTGACAACATGAGCTTTTAACACTCTACATCTTCTTTCTGTCATAAACCTGAAGAAAGAATTCATAATATTTGAGCTGAGTGTTGGCAGCGAGATGTAACTGAATAATGTGTGGAAAGCTGTGACCACACTGACACCAGACCAGTGATGGGGAAGTCATTTAGAACGCAAAGCTGTTCATGTCACCAATGACTTCTCACTGTAATTAGCTGTACAACAGAAAAACTACTGAAATATTATAAAGCATGATATTTTTTTATAGATTTTACAATTATAACCTGAGAATTTTGAGAAAATCTTGAAATGCTAAGTCAAGTTTCCTAAATCTATTCAAGTAATCCTGCCAACCTAACGGACACAGGTAAAAACATTTTTAAAATGTAGGTACTTAGTTACTACAAAAAATTATCAAATGTATATATTATTACGAAATATAATAGAAAAGGCACAAGCCAGCATGATAAATGGTATCTAATATAATCAAATTCAGTTTAACAAACCCAGAGTCAGAACATTAAAAACTACAGAGCACTAATAGACTACAAACCTCTGCCAATGCCATGTAACTAAAACCTCAAACATGTTGTCCCCCCACCCCCCAAAATATATATATTTCTCAATCTCATGGATCCGGATTATGGTCCAGATTATGATCCAGATCTGGTTATTCTGGATCCGCATCCATACCCGGTTCCACCTCAAAATTTAATCAACTCTTCTTTGGCCCAAGATTCATCCCTACAGAAAATTTCAAAACATCAAAATTCATTGACAAATCTTTAAGATATCAAATAAAAAAACATGATTGATGACATAATCTGTCTGTTTTCAAGATTACAGAAAAACTACCTCTACATATTTAATGGAACTTGATGGGGGGGGTTGGGCATGTGTTGAAGAAGAACCCACTGAATTTTGGAGTGGATCCAAATAAAGGGTCAGATCCAGGAATTTTTTACCATT
The DNA here is from genome assembly GCA_037577475.1 of Chaunax sp. Z400. Taxonomy (NCBI): domain Eukaryota; kingdom Metazoa; phylum Chordata; class Actinopteri; order Lophiiformes; family Chaunacidae; genus Chaunax; species Chaunax sp. Z400. The sequence goes on from CM075185.1 coordinate 3,193,147, forward strand.
GTTTTTTTTTTTTAAACATTGTAAGATAGAAGTTTTTTGACTATTTTTGTCTTAAATAGTTTAGGATTACCTTGAAACGGGACTTGAACCATTGAGTGTTGAAGCAGATCCGGATAAAGGGGTGGATACGTGACACAGCATTTTAACTCAAATAGTTATGGACAGATGGGCATGAAACCTTTATCAGAGATCGGCATCAGGGATGTGAGCATGTGATTAAATTTTGGGAAGAATCTGACCAGCGATTCAGGACGTGTTGACTCATCTGGAACAGCTGTTTTCCCCACACCAAGAGTTCTAGACAGATCTAAGTTCTAGGTGAATGTTCTCATGGTGAAGGAACCTAAATACAGGTGTTGCATATAAATAGGAGGCTGAGGTCTGCTCTCGTTTTTTCATTTCTGAGTTAATCTCTTCCTTCCTATAGTTCAGACTGTATTACATGTCAGCTTCTCTCGCCACACTTCACACTTTCTTTTTGTCATTCTCTCTCTTTAGCTCCTCTCCTCTCTCTCTCCATCTTCATCCTATCAGTATCTGGATTCTACCTTCACTGCTTGACGTCTCGTCTCCTGCTGCAGTATTATACAACTTGTCCTACTTATCTTCCCACCCTTTTTACTTCTTTCACAGGCTTCAGGAGGATGAGGCTGATCCTAAAACCAGTGACATTACAGTAAAAAGGTAAGAGATTCAGCTCCTTAAAGCAAACATCCACTTTAAATTAAGTAGACCTGATGACACTAAGTAATGCAGAAATGTGTGCACCGCTCTCCTGTAAAAAAAATCTGCTTACACTACATGAGCCTGATGAAGGCTTTATCAACAGCTCCAGGTATGTCAGTGACATCATCATCTCGTATTTATTTCACCTACATTGTTTGAACTTTTCTTTTAAATATACAGCATTCACTGCCACTAGATATCACACTAGAGCACCAGCATCTCAGACAGAAACTAGAACAGCACAGTCCTCTATGAAGGTCCAACAGATCCGCCCCTTTCTCCAGATCCACACCAAAATTTGATGGGGTCAATGTTGGTGTGGTCAGGTGTTAAAATGAGGTGTGGTCAGGTGTTAAAATGAGGTGTGGTCAGGTGTTAAAATGAGGTGTGGTCAGGTCTTAAAATGAGGTGTGGTCAGGTGTTAAAATGAGGTGTGGTCAGGTGTTAAAATGAGGTGTGGTCAGGTCTTAAAATGAGGTGTGGTCAGGTGTTAAAATGAGGTGTGGTCAGGTGTTAAAATGAGGTGTGGTCAGTCTATTTCCCTGACTTACACCCCTCCACAAAATTTTGTGAAAATCGGTTCAGTTGTTTTTGTGTAATTAGGGAAATACGCCCTAGTAACGTTAAGGAAAGGTATAAAAACATTTTAGGATCCATCCCTTTATCCGGATCTGCATTAAAATGTAATGAGCTCTTTCCTGTCTCATTTCCAATCCTTCAACCAACTTCTGAGACAGTCTGAAAAGCATGTCAACTATTTAAAGAGGTTCTCTGATTGAGCCGACCATCCATCACATCCATGCTTCCACCTACTTCAAACTGTTCTTCGGATGTCGTTTGTCCCTGGCTCGCTGCATACAGACAGCACAATACCCTCATCAAATGCACACTGACAACTCCTCTTATTTACAACTGCAGCTTGCACTGAGTGTGCACTAAAGTGTGAGCGGGTGGGCGAGGAAGACAATAGCTGGAGAACGAGGGAGGTGATGAAGAACGGAGGCAGCTGAATGAAGAGGATGAGACGGAACAGACTGTAAAACAATGAGGCTGTCCATCAAAAAGTCTAAATCCTCTGAACACACAGCAGGTGGCGACTGCGATGCATGACACTCCGTATGTGTGCGCTTCACGCCAAGGACAGCCAATCAGGACAAAGCTAAAACTACTAGCAGCAGCACCAGATTCACACCCGCCTTCACAGTGTACACACACCGCTCTGATAAGAGCAGCATTGCAGGCTCATTTAGCCCATTTCTCAGGTGTAATGTAGTGGTTACAACACCCCAGGGAGCAGCCTCTCTCCCCTGAGCTCCCCTCCTCATGGGAGAGGAGAGAACAGAGCCCTGAGAGGTTTGGAAACACGCTTTCATCCTAAAAAGCTGTCTGGACTATTCTCCATCACCGTCCTCGTAATAAAACACAACCTGACCGTTTTCTCACCCGTCATCCTGCATATTCATCACCACCATGACTTTTTACTGGTCTGGTCGGCCTTCACTTCACAGTGTTGTTGTTGTGTGAGCCTGTTGTGTAAAACACGAGAGCACACTGAGTGTTTGTTGTTGTTCTGTGCACTTTTTACACACACAACCAGTCATGTAGCACACTGTAGCACAGCCAGTGCATATGAAATACATTGAATCATGCTGATTTGGGGTGCAGATAGCGCCGTGTTTAGAGCGCGAAGGTTTGATACCTGTAGTCATTTGCTGCATGTCTTCCCCCGACTCCCTCCCCTGCATTTCCTCTCACCTCTTTGGCTGTCTCTACACATTAAAAGGCAAAAATGTCGAGTCTTTTAGTTGTAATTTTGAAAACAGTTTTCAATAAAGTGGCAAAAAAAACCTGCAAAATATTGTCCCAATAGAAACAAGCATGAAATAATCAGGATCCTCCACCATGGATGAATCTCACTGAAGACGTGTTAGAAAGAAGTGGTCCCTGTTAACTGCTTATCTGAGAAAAAGTTCAATTTTCAAAATTATAAAAAATAAATAAATAAAATACTTAAAATTCCCCAAATTAAAAGGCACCTCTCCAATACATGGGAGAAGGGAAGATAAAGTTTTGTGAAAAAAAAGATCAATTATGATTTATGTGTACAAAGTTTATTGAAAAGAATATGAAATAGTTTTTGAGTTCTACAACAGAAACCTTTAGCCAATGATACCGCTTTCAGTAATAGTACTGAAAATATCAGGCAGACCAAAAACTTCTAGAGAAACCTTCTAGTTGTTGTTATGGTCTTCATCAATCATCATCATCATGCTGGCAGGAACATGCAGCCATGTTGATGAGGTCACCGGGAAAGTATAAAACTCACCAGTGAGAAATGAATCCTCATTTCTGACTGAGAATCTACACAAACAGTCAACGATGCCACACACAGAAAGGAAAATACAGGCCGAGTATTAAATCCCACCAGATCCAGCATCCTCTCCTGTATCCCCGTTTTCTATGATCTCAGATGCAGACATGATGCTGTGGTGTGTGGCTTCATCTCCTCCCCACTGACTCTCCTTTAAGGCCACAAAAGCATCAGAAAATAAGCTTTAAAGGAACAGATCAAGAGAAATATGTGAAGATCTGAGCGACTCTGACAAGAGACCAATCTGTGCTGTTCAGACAACCGTCTCCAAAACAAGAGGTCATGTTGGGGGTTCCTGGTGTGCAGAGGAGAACGAACCAAAGCAGCATCAGAAGATTCTTCTTATTTACGTCATTAACAACACGATCAACACCACTCAGTCTGTTTATAACCAGTGAACACTGTCATTCTTTACTTTATCAGCCCAACCAATCACTGAGCAGCTGTAGGACAACCACTAACACTGGGTGGATTCACACACTGCCTACACTGCAGCTGTCTATACCAGCCAGCCAAACACACTCGTTCACAAACACCGAGCTTTGACTTCTTATGTAAAACACATGAAGGAGAGCAGAGCAGTGAGTCAGTCACACATTCACACCTACAGACACCTGAGCAAAAAGAATGATGGCTGGTTTCAGAATAACACAAACTGACCGTATATCTATCTATCTGGTATATCTACCTTTATTTTATGATAGTGGACTTTTATTAGAGGCATGTTGAATGAAATGATGTATTCTGTGAGGTTCTGATGATGTCATATGCACTCTCATTAGTATAATTTTTCTTACAAACAAGGTCCTGAATGAGCCAGAATTTACATAAACATCTGGATCCCCAACAAAAATCATCAACTAAATTATATTCGTCATGGATTTATTCAATAAACTGTTGGAGGCGACTCAAAACTGCATTATCTCAGCTATAGGCATTACATTATGGACCATTACTGGTACAGTACCAATGCTGTACCCCATAATACCTTTTTAGGTGCTGTTGCAGTAACAAAAATTACAATCAAAGTTATAAAATTTATTTTTTTTAAATCAGTCACCAAATCTGTTGTAACACCAGCAGGAATCTGTTGACAGATCTAGGATCAGCTGGAGAAACTGTTTTTACTCTGAACTCTTTACTCAACGTGATAACTAGAAAATAAAAAGAACCGTCAGAAGGATCGTTAATAACAACCAGTAGAGGGCAGCAATACGACACTGTAGCATCTAGTCTGTCTTATCCAGAGAAGAAGAAGAAACAGGGCCATCACCTGTCTGTTATGTTGTTGTCACATGACCCTGATCTTGGACCACATATTAAAGAGACTCAGATCTGATTTGAAACAATCAGATTTGAGCCACAATAAGGCAAAAAATCAGAATTGAGTCACTTCAGCCTGTGATGTGAACGTCGCCTCTGTCCAAAAGCATTGCTGTGTTCATTGCATTGTTTTTCTCAAAGACAGAAGCACTAATCAAAGGGCAGTGGGGCAGGAGGTCAAACTGAGAATTAAAAAAATCATGTTAGCACAGCTTCACAGAGCTGCTAGCATGGCTAAACACTCTTCATCAGATCGGACACTGTAGACCAGAGACTGTGGAAACTGTGTAATCTGTGTGGCACAACTAGAGCTTTTTAAGCAAAACAACGGTGCAGAAAAGCTCAACACCAAAACTCCTGCAATTAAAAGCTACGATTAACACAGGAAATACATTTAATAAATAGTGTCAGTTAATATTGACAGCATTGAAATTACTATTTAAGTTTTTGTTTTGCAACACCGACACATCTCTGTCGTTACGTTCAGGAGCTCAGAGCAGGTCTCTTATGGTCCATGTGGCTCCGCCGTGCACACAAAGAAACCTGGATGCTGTGGAAATCTGAGGCTGAGAGCGTTTTGATTGGTTGGCTGTGACTTCACTGGAGACGCTTTGTTCAAAACATCAAATGAGAAAGAAAATATTTCAGGAATTATACAGATAGGAGCTACTTTTATTACATAAATACATTTATTTATTCCAATTTGGACCCAGAATGTATGTAAAAAACACACCGATCATAAATCTGTGAAGATATAAGAGAATTTAAAGATCAATACCGGCTGACAGATTTCAGGCAATTCTTCTACATTTTCTGGATCTGGAACATTTTGAAATAAAACCTTGAATTGTGGTGAAAACCTGCATTCATGTGAGCCACGTTAGCATGACATGTAACGACAAAAAGCTTTGGGAGGATTATGGAAAACCAGGCTCAGTGAAAACATCTCATTCTTTGTGCAGCGGTGATGACATGCAGCCACGCTCAGCACAGCCACAGGCGCTTCCTTTGTCTGAATCAGAGAGTCACAAACATCCCTGAATATAAACACCTCTGATCGCAGACAGGAAACACTTCTATCGTCACATTCAGCCAATAAATAAATGTCTGCTTTAACCTGCAGCAGCTGAAATCATCACAAAACCAGTTTCACATCTCATTTGCTGTCAACTTTCTCTCATTTTGCGAAATGGTGATTGGACATCTTTGTGCAAAAGAATTAAAAAAAACATCTGTCTGCATCTCTTCCCATCTCCTCCAACTGGCTTCCATTTCCATGAATTATGGAGGGAGGCTATATTTGGACTGGGAGAGAGGAGGATGCTTTGTTCAGCACACATGTAGGCTCACTCATGTTTAATGCTCTCTGGTGCTATTTACTGACTACATGCAACCGTGCATGTGAAACCCTCCGTCTTCATTGCGGGGTTCAACTGCGCACCAGAGCTTAATAACCCAGATTACACTTGAACCAGTAATTAGCACCGGGCACGCTGCGTGCGTTAAGGCCGCCTCTGATGAGCAGCTCTCCGGGTGCCTCAACATCGGACTCCAAACGCACAAGCAGCGGAGTCCTGGAGCCCAGAAGCAAACGGAACCAGTTAAACCCGATGAAGCCATTTAAAACTCACCGGACGCGTTCAGTGCGCGTCTGGAAACCACAAATTCCCCTGCGCTGCTCTCTACTTCATCTGCTTTAATGCACTCACTTCACTAACTCGTGAATCTTTTATTGCCCCTCCATGCAGGGAGGGTGGGCATCGCTGTGGTGCCAGAATGAGCGCGAGGAAGCGCATAAAAAACACACCGAGGGGCGCACGACCTGCGCGCGTTACGAGAGCTGCAGGAGGGGGGGTTCATTCCTGCGCATCCTGGAGCAGAAGTGAAAATAAAAACACTTTCCTCTCATTCACTCTCTCACCTCGACAATCAGCGTCTTCTCCTCCCCGCAGACGGAGACGACCCAGAACAATATGGGAAAGTAGCAGGTTTTCCAGCACAAACCCGGGAGCCCCGCTTTCCTCCTCCGCCTCAGTCCTACTCCACCTCCTCCCGTCGCCATGGCTGTGTCCCCGAAATCCCCCCCTCCGCTTTCCGCCGGTGATTTCCAGGCTCCTGCTCCGCTTGTTTACCGGAGGAAACAGTCCGTGTGCGCCTGCTTCATCCCGTCTGCTCCGTGTGTGTTCTCTCTCTCTTTCTCTCTCCCTCGGTTCTAACGCGCTATTGGTTTCCTACACTTGACGAGCGCCCATTGCGCAGACTCATTTAGCACAGCTGGGGAGCCTGGCTTCAAGATGCAGGTTGGTCCGCTACGGTGTCATTGAGGAGGAGGAGGAGGAGGAGGAGGTGATGGATGTTGTTGCAGTAGCGCTTTGCCAACACCGACAGCGCTGCAGCTGCAGGAGACTCACCACATCTCTGCTAAAGGAAATAAATGGCTAAAAATCCAGATCAAATATTCCTCCAGAGCTGTTGGGTGTGTTTGATGATTGAATGCATCTCCAGATACTAATATTACCAATAATAAGTATCAATAGCAGTATCACTGAGTTACATCAGGGGTCTTTAAATAGCCAGAGGTCCAGTCAGTCAACCCTCCTCCTGTTAGATACACACCAACATGGGCTCATGCTTTTTCACAGACTGAACAAATCAGTTTAGATCATTTTTTATTAAACAATACAATCAATTCTTAACGTATACATTTGCATTGTAAATTAATTCTTCTCAGAGGTCTGGTTTGCCCTCTTTGAGTCGCTGCTTCTGTTTCTTCTCCTATCATGGAGGGAATCATCACCTGTGATGGACACTGTGTTGTTCCTCTCTGTGACGTACTCAACATTTTTACTTAGGTATGTTAGCATGCTAACATTTGCTAATTGTGCTGAAGCATACATTTAGGATAAGCTGACATTTTTTGTATACCAAATGAGTCAGGAATCCATCCCATAATTCTGAAGAACATGTCATGGTCATGAAGGGACAGAGAGGTCGGTGGCTGTCATTTGATCGTTCATCTTAAAATCTACTGAAAAAGACAAACATGCAGCGGAGGAGTGAGAGATGCCTTCAACACCTCCTCTCCTCTCACTTCTCCTCCCACTCATCTCCCCCCTTACATTCACACTCTAGTATCTCACTCCTCTTCTTGTCCATCCATGTCTCCTTCTCTCTTTTTCACTGTAACACTCACAGCTGACATCACGTCGCCTCACTGCGTTACACTGATGTCATTTCACATTTGGATTGACTTCATTAGACTATGTGCTGCTTTAGGAGTTCAGTTTTTACCTCTGGAACAGGTCATGTTTACACCTGTGTCTGTTTGTTAGCAGGATTACATGAAAACTTGTTTCATGTAATGTTTCAAAACTCAGCTCGTGAAAAGTAAGAAAAAGGGCTAGAAACCTGCTACTACCACCAACGTGTAGCTGTTTTATATCTTGACCCTATTATTTCTCTTGTGTGGAGCTTTGTGTGCATGGGCCAGGAAAGAACCCACTAAATTTTGGTACACATTAATATTAAGTCATCTATTTTTTAATTCAGTCCTAGTCCTGTGTCAAATGTCCTCATTAGTTTTTATCATATTTAGTCACATGATCCCGTTTTTAGTCACTAAAAGTCAGACATTTTAGTCTGATTGTATCAAAATAAACCGTCAGTATTTTAGTCTAGTTTTACAAAAGTGTTGACATTTCAGTCTTTTCCAAGACATCAGGTTATTATTAACATTTAAGATCAAACCAATATTTTTGGTCATTTTCCTCTGATTTCACTGATTCCACATCAGATTTATCTGATCATGATCTGATAAAAACAGGGTGAATGATTCAGAATGCAGCTTTGCACAAAGTGTCTGGTCTGATGATGTCACTTTAAGGAACACATCCAGACATGGAACATGTTCTGATTGGCTGATTTATTTTGAACCACGCCCACCTCCAAGCCAGCGAGCCGGGCTTCTTACCCATTTAAAGTTTGAGAACTGGTTGAGATGGTTTCAGCCCCAAAACCTCTAATCATTGGTTTACAGATAAAACTGAGACGCTGAGCTCCAGATATCCTGAGGAACCTTCAGAGGGAACCAGATACTAGATGGTTCCATTAGTCTTTGGCCCCTATACCCAGGTCAGACCAGCTACTAAATGGTTCCATTAGTCTTTGGCTTCTATATCCAGGTCGGTCCAGCTACTAGATGGTTCCATTAGTCTTTGGCTTCTATATCCAGGTCGGTCCAGCTACTAGATGGTTCCGTTAGTCTTTGGCCTCTATACCCAGGTCGGTCCAGCTACTAGATGGTTCCGTTAGTCTTTGGCCTCTATACCCAGGTCATTAAAAGGTAACTTGGCATAGGCTGGACTAATGAAATTATACATATGTTTTTGTTAAGGGTACAATGGTGTACTTGTGGGAGAGAAAACGTCTCTCCCAGTACTTCCTTCATGGAGGCTGCGTATGTATTCAGAGGCAGTACTGGCAGTACTACCTGAGAATACTTGGTCGAGCCAGAGAGCCTTCGGATGACAACCAGGAGAACCTATGCTGCCACTGGGTATTTTATCTAGTGACAGTACGGCTCCTCAGGCTCAGGAAACAGTCCCGGCGTTCCCAGTTGGTGTGTGGAGGATTTGGAACAAGTTCTCTGATCCCTGTGGACATCACACTGGATTTGTTTCTGGTTGTTGAGCATTTTTCCCTTCATGCCATCTGACATGTTCCTGCAGTTCCCACAGGGATAATTTAGATTAAGGTCATAAAAATGTTTGAAAATAAGAAAAATGTATGTGTTTTCTTGTTTTAATATTTACTCATGTACAAAATATGTAAAAAAATCACTATCATTACCTAATCACTAATTGCCTCTGTTCAGTTTATAACACCGTCTGTCCTTTGATACTTTGGTAAGGAAAAACTGAATCAAAAACCTTTTTAACAGGGAACAAACAGGAAGACACCTCAGACAGAGGTACAGAAGAATGACTCCCACCAACTCCCAGGATGGAGAGACAGAGAGAGACAGAGAGAGACATCATATTTATAGATAAACAGACAAACAAACACGAAGGTAACAAGTTAATCTGTCAGACTGGACCAACTGAACCTGGGTTACACTGTCTGATAATCCCATACTGGTGACTAAACATACCACTATGGAAAACAGAAGGTGATAAAAATGCATGACAACATTTCAGACCATCTGCTGGAAGATGAATTAAATCATTATTTTTCTGAGGTTCACAGTGTGAGGCTGCAGATGATCTGCTGTCATGTAGGTGAATATTTACACCACCAGGTGGCAGCAGGCTGATGTAGTTCAGTGGTTCCGACCCTTAAGCTGCTCTGGAGAATTAAATGTTGTGACACACTCTGTTGTGAGTCATGTGTGTCGTATGCATAGTACTCACTGAAAGACACACAAACACACTCTGCTACTAACTGTCAGTCTTAGTAAACATGCCCTGTGAGTGACACCTTCAGTGATACTGTGGCAAAAGAAATGAAGCAGGAAACGAGAGACTATCTGATGAAATCTGTCTTTACCTCAGACTCTGTGGTTTATCCCTCAGACTCTGTGGTTTATCCCTCTCTGTTTGTGCCAATGTTCACCAGACATGCAAATTCATAGAGCTATTATTTAAACCCACCACTGTGAAGGGTTAAAACACCGATCAGACATTCACCAGAACTGCGTTTTGTTTTTGTTCACATTATTGCCTCCGACAAAGAGAGGTAGGAGGTGATGGGTAACAATTTGATCAACCTTTGGTCCCCCTTCTTCCGGCGCCTTTGTCTTTTGCAGGCACTGGGTTGGTTTGATGCTGATTATGAAGCTGCTGGGATGAGTCAGCACCTTCAAGTCTGAGGCCACGTTACCTTAAGATGATGAATCGCTCCCTCCATGTTGGGGTTAAGATGCTGCCCCAAAAGTGAAGGAATTTAATCTCCGGGTCTTGTTGATGAGTGATAGGAAAATGGAGAGCAGATAGACAAGTGAAACGGTGTGCCATCATCGTGAAGAGGGAGCCAGGAAGCCAGTCCATCTACTTCCCTATGGTCATGAGCTCTGGGTAGTGATTGTGGATAGATTGTGGATAAGTGTTGCTGAAATGAGCTTCCTCCGTAGGATGGCTGGGCTCAGCCTTAAGGTCCATCTATGCTCCCTCTACATAAGTAAACTGATACGTCCGTCCATATCCAGTCTGTCCGTCAACACCTACATACTGCCGGACATCGATACAACCACAGGAGGGCAGTGAAGAGTCAACAGTTTAGACAGAAACAAATATGGCAACGGTCGGAGGAGGTTGTGATGATGTACCTACTAAATACAAAGTGACAAAAGTGGAGGTAACGATGTACTCAGCGGCAGTCTGTGAGGTCATTTTTTCACTTTACTTTTTTCTTCTTTGTTGTTTCCGTACACATTTGTCTTGCCCTCAACCATTTCTGGTGGTTTTGCTCCATTTCGATGTCAGACTACTCCTCTTGGCACAGGTCAAGGCCAGGCGGATGATAGTTGAGGTTCCAGGTAAGGTTTATGGAGTAACTGTAGACAGGAGAAGAGCTTTGTTTGTGCTAAGCTCTTCTGCCCAGGTGACATACCATCATTAAACCCTCGGTATGAAGGAATTCCCTCTGAGTCATTACTGTTGTGAAATTAGCAAACAGCGGCGAGAGACACAAAGCGACAGGATCAGAACGATTGGGATGGGAGTGTAAAACATGACAAATTTGACTTTTGTCCGCTCTTGGATTTTTTTTGTGAGCTGACTGCTTGATATCTGTCCCAAAATAAACCCTCGCAGAAAAAGAAACATCTGTGGCAGTGATAGCTTGGTCAACTTGTTATTAACTGCACAACATCCGGCAGTGAAGCAACATCAAATCCAAAATATTATTGTGGAGGCTTGAGGCATAATCAGTATTTATCAAAATGTCTCTCAGGCTATTAAATGTTTCTGATGGAGCCTCTCCGTAAATAAAATAAACCAGGCCTTTTCTGGTTAGTCTGACTCTAGAGCTTCAAAATAGATTTGTTACTATGGCAACTAATGCTGGTAAACTACAACGGTAACCTTGTTCCTGTTCCATAAAGAGTGTTAAATCCAAACCTTAACTTGAATGAACAAATCAGTCGGGGCTAAAGCAGTAGTAGTCATTGATGATTGGTTTCCTGTCCTGTGCCGGGTGAGGTGGGATCCCGGCCCGTCGGGGTCGGGCGCACCACCAGCCCGTCTCGTCTGCTTCGGGGGAGGCGGAGCATGAAAAACTGGATAATGTTGACTAAATATGATAAAAGCTAATAAAGACATTTGACACTAAATGAATAAAGGTGTCTTGTTTATTACCTCCGCCAAGGAGGTTATGTGATTGGTTCGGTTTGTTTGTCTGTTTCTTAGCAGGATTACGCAAAAACTAACAGACGGATATCCGGATATACATGAAATGTTCACCAAAGATGGACCCTAGCATGTCCTAGAGGTGATTAAATTTTGGCGATGACCTGGATCAGAATCTGGATCTGGGAATTTCTTTTGAGAGGATTCTTTCTAACATTGTAAAACAGGTCAGTTTTCATCAGATGGGACTGGTATATGCTGGAATAACAACCTCCGCTAAGGCCCACCAATCATCCAGATCATCACCAAAATGTCACGTAAGATGTCACGAGATGTCGCTTAACCCTCTGAGGTCTATGGGCGTGACGTTTTGTGAGGTCTCTATTAATATCTCTGCAATAAATGATCATAGAAACATGGTTTAAATGTTACTAGAATCTGTAGACTCCTCTACCGGATCTGTATGCTCCCAATATCGTACGTGACTCACAGCGACCTATAGGACACTGAGAATAGAGCTCGAATCTCCCTCTACCATCTGGTGAAGAATGTAATTTTAGACACTTATTATACATTTATCCACTATTTAATACAAATATAATTTAATTCAATCCACTGCTTCCATTAACCTCAGACTTTGGTAAACCCATTTCATAAGCATGTAACGTAACAAACATGTAAAGGTTTCGAAAACCAGATTCCTAATTTTCAGGTTTGGGTCAAATGACCTCTTTATCACAGACTGCACACAGCCTCATCTTACAGAAGGCTGAGATTGTGTTGTGAATTCTGATATAAAACACTTATTACATTTTAGCACCTAGAGATGGTGAATTAATAAGAGATCTGCCCTCAGACCCCTGAAGGTTAATGCTGACACTGTTGTTTATCTGTGTTCTGTTGTCAGAAGAAAATCAGGTGGCAGACAAACTGAGTGAAAGCCTGGAACTAAATCCAGATTAAACTGTCTAAACCTGTCCCAGGATGCTGAGAGGACAATGCACCAGACTTCCTGCTGTACACAAACATCAAGGACACTTGCTGTCTATTGTTTTATGTACACAGAGTTCCACGTGCATATGCACAAACACACTCAAGGACTGAATCTGTGTGTGCACACACTCATTCAGCAGAAAATAGCTGAGAGGCCGGAAACAACGCTGCATCCTGAAGATAATGTCAAGACAGATTCTCTGAGCGCTGCTACAGGAAGGGCTGCTGCTGCTGCATCCAACTAGGACCCAGTAATGTTCGAGTTACCTTCAGGCGCTTTTAGGACAGAACGGCACCACTGCACCCTGAAACTCAGCATGACGTCATAGTATTCCCACCGCCAAGGACGTCATGTCCATCTCTATTTGTCAATTAAAAGAATATTTCAAGAAGTTGTTAACAGATTTTGATTCAATTTTGTAGAGAGGTGGCCCTTAGAAAGGGGAAGAGGTGATCTGAGGTGGAACTGGATCAAGGTGCAATGAGCTGAAACTTCCTATAAACCTCTGTAAGGTAGAGAGGAGCTGCAGAGTCAGCTCTCATCACAACAAGAAAGACTTTTAACATTGTCCGTTATTCTTAAAATATGGAATACAGCTGCTTTAAGCATAACTGCGGTAATATGTCATAGCATGGATTGTGTCAGCAGAATCAGTCCGTCAACATTACCAATATATGGACTAAAGGCTACAAGAGCAAAGATATGAGACAAGTTAAATCCAGTGACCACCCAGGTAGAAGTGGAACGTCGTACATGTAAGGCCTGGTTAGGTGCTACCTATAAACCTAAAACCATGACGACCATCAACAATAACCAGGCACCCTGTAAATAATGACAGATGTCAAACTAGACGTCACTCAGGGACCACAACCCCGCACCAAGGCACTGTGCCTAAAACCAGCAGTCCCCTGATAGGCTGAATCTCATCATGTGACTCCTGGACCATGAAAACCTGCCCCAAGAATCTGGATCAGATTGGTATCATTATTAGTTTGATAGTTATTCTAGAAAAACTAGATTTCACTGATGGTGGTTTTCTTCACAATCTAGATCAGGAACTGTTGAAAATAAATCTGACCCCAAACTGAATCAGTTTCAGCTACAATCTGACCTCAGGTCAGTCTGGATCATTAGTATTATTTATCTCACAGTAGCAGATTTTCTGCGAGCCCTATAAATTTAAACATTCTGGGTCACCAGATCAACAATATGACTTGGATCCAGATCAGACTCTGATGTGTGTTAGATCTTATGGTGATGTCATCGTGTCATTTTTGTCCAATTAAGAATCCTTTACAAACATTTGGTGTCATGTTAAGCGATGTGATAAGGATCCTCACGGCGAACAATCTTGGGAGAATGTAAGAGGAACAACATTTTATTAAGAGAATCACTTCCGGTGGTCCAAAGGAACCCTTTCATATTTCTAAGAACCCTCCTTTATGACCTGTTGCAGCTAGCCTAGCACAAGGCTTTTAACTGTGAGTGTGCCAAAGTTATTTTTGATTGGTTTCCTAGTCTCAAACACAGAAAAGACTGACGTCATTATCTAGAGGACGACACACGTGTCGGCGGGAAGGCGTGCCGTCAGAATATGAGGGCAGGCTAACCAATTAGTAACATGTACATGTAGCATACCTATGTGACGAGGCGAAATTCGGCTTAAAGCGCATGATAACTATTTTTTACCAAAACGAAACACAATTCCAACAATCAGCAACCAAATGAGCACATAGCAAAACCGCTAGTGATGTAACTTCATCCAAACAACACAAACATGTCATATGAAAGACTTTACAGACTCCAACGATATAAATTTAATCACTCAACGACAAAAGGTCACCGAATCAGTTGACAAAGATTTTTTTTTTAAAACACACACCAGCACAAACTGTGTCTTACCTTTGCTGTCTTTTAATCCGAAATTTTGTCCAAAATTAAAACGGCGGTAAAAACAAATCCACGGTCTCTATGTCACTTTTAAATGATTCCTGACGTCTCCAGCTATTTTCAGTTCCGGTATAACATTTCCCAGGCGGACAGGGAGGGAGGGCTCTGCTGTGATTGGCTCATGGTGTTGACACAGATTGTTGTGATTATTTGCAAGAGGTTCTAGGGAGAAAGTTTGGAGAAGCTAGAACATATAATTTCTGAGATATACTGTACTTTGGACCAAAAATGATTACTGACATAAAAGTTATTAGTAAGAACCAAACTTAGCATTTGGTTTTCCTGTTTTTGTTTGAGAACAAAGAACAAATAGAACACATTACGATGACACGTTTGGTCTCACGTGGAAAAAAATAGAAAATAAAAATAAAGGAATTGCAAAAAAATGAAAAACAAACTGCTTTTGATTGTTTGTTTGTTTGTTTGTTTAATTTACTCCAAAACCTTTTTTGTTTTTGTTGGTTTTGAAACAAACAGATTTTAACTTTTTAAATAAGTAAATAACAGATTATCCAACGCTGTCCCCAGCCACTGTGAGGATGCACTCGACCACAGCAGCTAAATGCTAACATCCTAAAAACAACAATGCTAACATGCTCACGTGTACAATGTTTGCCATGTTCACAATGTTAGCTTAGCCTGTTAGCATGCCAACATTTGCTCGTCATCAGTTCTGAGGTTTTTGGACATAATCTTAATAGCGAGAATGATGAGAAGTCAGAGGTTTATTGATTATGACTCATGGCTTCATGCCAAATCATTAGGAATTATTTGTGTTGTCTTATTTTTCCTGTCTAATCACATATGCATTAGTTTGGTGCCTCATAAGCGCTATGATGCATCTCTATGCTGAGCAAAATGCCCTTAAGAATCAGTGATCGTTACTTTTCTCGTAAAGGAAGGTGAATCTTTACCTGAAGTAAATCTTTACAAACCCTCCAGCGACAGACTGTAGAGGGATTATCTCTGAGAGCAGAACAAATAATCTTAGGTTTGACAAAACACCTAAGCCTGACAGCTTAACTCCAACTGTTGGTTTTATTAAATCCTAAAGCATTCATCTTACAAATTAATTCAACTTAGACAAAAAGTTCACATTTTCCAGTAAATAACATGACGTACAAATAAAATAAAAAAATCAGTGTTTTCTTTTTAACAATAACCCAAAATCCTGACGGTCAGTGAATGTGTTACAGTATGTACAACATAACATTAGACACAGATGAACCTATGGCTGCACTAGACCGATAGTCAGAGAGTAAACAAACACACACATATGTCAAAATAATTGATCGGTGTCAATCATTATTGCTTTGGTGACACCAACAACAATCGGATTGTTAGCTCTGTGATACGTGATGAAGAACGTCTGAACAATTCATCACAAAAATACCCAAATAAAACATGACGTAAATATTAGAACAGAATAAAGAGAAGAAGTGGAAGATGATGTTTGTGTTTTCATTGGTGTGTGAACCTGAAACTGGTCTCGTTACCTCAGAACGAGCCTGTTGGGTCGAAAGAGGACCGATCCAGAAGTCTGCCAATGTGACTGACTGATCAAAAAATTATACTCAAATCGAGACAACTAAATGTTTTTCATCATTGGAAATAAAGTTCACTACTATATAATCAGGAATTACATAATGAATAAACTTAATATTAACTAGAGCAGCTCTGAGTGGAGCGCAAACCTCCACCAACGTCCAACAGTCGTCCAGTTATTGCCAACAGTCACCTCATAATAAAAACTGAAAACAGAATTCTGTTCTGTCCCAATAATTAATTATGTTTCTGTCAATCTATCAGAGAAAAGGTCAGAATTTTAGCGTCATGAAGGAAACAGTTGATTAGCTTTTTGCTTAGCATGGAAATAAAAAAACAAGAATTGTTCAAACAGAAGCATAAAGTATTGTCAATGGTATGGAATAAAATCCAAGATTTACTTTATGCAACTATCTATAAAAATGCCACAATGTGGATAAATAAAGATCCTGATTCTGTTCGACGCCAAATTTGAATGGATTCAGTCCAAAACCTCCACAAAATTTAACGACATTTGTTTGTAACTTTTCTAGTAATCCTGACAAACAAGCCAACAGAGAGTGGAAACATCACATTAATTTAATATAGAAACACAGGAGCTTTTATAAAATCCAGATTAAATTGGACTGAAAGCAGAGGGATTATAGTGTTAAGTAGCTTGTGATGCTACCAGAGATGCTACCAATGCTAATACTTAAATAACGGTATTTCACAACAATTGAAGCAACAACAAAATATCTGATGGACTGATATTTATTGAATCAACCCATTATATCAAAAACATGATGAAAATTGGCAGAAAAAATATTTTGTTCCCTATAAAAGTTTAATTTTATGGCTTCTGCTCCATAGATCCTCATTCATTTTGGACTACCCACATAAGTAGGTTCTGAGAGTGAACTATCTCTATACGATTAGAATATCTCTAGTCCAGATCATAATCCAGATCAGGTAGATTAAACCTCTGGCTCACAGTAAAAGAGGGGTTGAGACACGACACTGCCCCCTATAGGTAGCTGAGATAATGCAGATTCAGAGTCTGTAAATGGATTTATGCATCTGTGAGGTAAGAAGTTCTATGTAGACCAAAAATAGATGATACAGCGATACAAACTGGAACGTACGTATCGAGCACATTTCCTGTTTTAGAGGTTGAACGCTGACGGAAACGATTCTTAGGTGAGAAACGTTCCCGGTTGTTGAGGTTTGACGGCGGCGTTGCTGGACGTCTGCGCTCTCGGACTGCTCTCCATCTTAAAAAATGAAATAATCCTATTGTTTGTGCATATGATTTTTTTTTTATAGCTGTGGGATCAAAAGAGGTATTGAATATATTTTTTTATAGACATCGAAGTTTAAAATGATGGTATTTGTTGGCTATAAGGTATGACATCACATCTCCTAGCAACGCTGCCTCTCAGATGTCAGTCACCTGTTGTCATGGTTGCCACAAATATGTCCAAACCAGCTTGAGAATTAGACACAACAGCTCTACTATAGTTTCTATTTCCTTACATAAAAGGGAGAATTAAAGACTTTAGGATCACTGTTAAATCAGATCAGAAGGATTTTATCAAAGTATAAAGTGTGTTTTTTTTAAGTCCCTGGAGTGTCTTGAAGGAAAGGCAGTGGGCTTTTAAATGTAGAATATATTCATAATGTTAGTTATTGATCTGTTTCATACAGTCCAGCTGCCATTTGACAGATCTCTGGACTAGAACCTTATTTTAAACATCACGACTCTGAAAGATGGTGATTTTCACAGATCCATCTCAACGTGTCATTTTTATAAATGTCTAATTCTTTTCTTATCCCAGAGTCGCATCCTGACTGTTGGTTTGAAGGCTCCTCACGTGATAAAAGAGGCGATACGGTTTCAGGAATAAACAGCTGATGAGGCTATAATGGCTCGATTTCCACCAGGCATCGCTGAACAGGAAGACAGACGACCGACCGCTTTCTAAAAAACAGACTTTAACGGTTGTAAGACACAGGGGGGGTCAGAAGTTAGACCTTAGTCTGAGTCTAGTTTGTGGTCTTGAGCTCGAAGCGGCTGTACACCTGCTTGGATTTCATCTTGTTGTACTGATTCACCAGGTCCAGCTTGCTGTGGCCGAGGGTCATTCGCTTCTGGTCGTGCCGGCTCATCACCGCGGCCGGAGAGGGCGGGGGCGGCGGGCTCTGCTGGCTCTCTGGCTCCGTTTGGGACAGGTCCTGTCCTCCCCAGGGCGGCGTGCCGTGAGGCGACGGTGACCTCCGGAAGTTGTAGCTGTCTTTGTCTTTGCTGGAGGTGGGCAGGAAGAAGTCTGTGAACTTGTTGAGGAACTGGTTGGAGGGAGTCCTCTGCTTGGAGGTGAGTTTGCTCTCGTTGACCGGGGAGGGGGTCTGGGTCCTGGAGTTTATGTTGGGGGTGCCGGGGACGAGCCCGGCGCTTTGGTACATTGTCGGTTTGTGGTCATACAACCCCAATGCCTGGAACTTTGAGGAGGTGGATCGCATGATGTCCGCTGGGTTTGACTTGTTCCACTCCATTCCCATTAACTGACCGTAGGGCGGCGGAGGACGATCCATAGCTGGGCTGTGATTGGTTGCTCCGTTAGCAGAGACTCGTGGTCCCGGCGTCGGGGTCTGTCCTCCCGCTCGCTCCCTCCTCTCTGGACTGAGGTGAGAGTTGTTGTTGGGCTCCTTCTTGTCGTGCTGAGTGACCTTGTAGACGTTGGGGGTCATCCCAGGTGCCGCCTTCACACTGGACACGCTGCTACTTGATTGGCTGCTGGAGTGGTCAGAGCACACCCTCTCCCTGTGTCTGCAGGGGGAGGGAGGGGAAGTAAAGATTAGTTTACGACAGCATTTTTAAAACTGATGTAAAGATGACAATAAGACCACATCTTATGAGGTCATTCATAGTGTTTTATAATGCATTCATAATGCTTCATGACTACACTTATAATGGAAGTAAACATTATAAATCTGACTCATAATGAAACACTTATAATTAACCGTAGGTCACATCTATGTTTAAAATGCATCAGAAATCATTTGTGTTAATAAGTGTCGCCATGAAGCAATAAAGAGAGGAAGAATAAAGTTATTACTATGTTATTAATATTATTATTAATTATTTATTTTATTATTAGAGAGTGATAGATGAGTTAATTGTATTTTTCCAGTTCCAATAATTTTTACTGTATTTATTATTTCATTTCACATTTTATTTGCCAGATGTTATTTATTTGTGTGAATTAGAAAAATTTAACAGACAAAATTAAATTTAAGGGAAGCACATGATTCTCTCATTTCATTTGTTTATTTGTCTCATATAAAAACAGATAAACTCTTATGTGTTTCGACTTCTTTCTGACCTGGATCCAATTATTTAGGTTTTAATATTATCATTATTATTATTATTGTTTAGGTTTTAATATTATCATTATTACTATTATTATTTAGGTTTTAATTCTTGCTTAAAGCACTTTGTAACATTGTTATGAAAAGTGCAATAAATAAAGTTATTATTATTCAAAGTATATAAGCACATGTGGTTTTTGGCCATTTTAAATGTGAAAACACTTTTTTAAGGTAAGAAAACAAAGTGAACTTGTGATTTTTCTTCCTAGCATTTATGTTAGCAGATGTTTAATAATTAGAAACTGATGCACAGAAATCTTTTTTGTAAAATTGCAAGTTTTTCTTAATTTTGTTAATTTTCTTCTGTGTTAGAATCAGATATCAGACAGGAAACTAACGTTTAATCCAGTGCCGTACCTATCAGAGACTAAATCCAGCCCCATGATTGGGCTAGGGACCATCATGGCCTGGTATGACGGGTAGTAGGGCATCCCCTCCTCCTCTGGGTTGAAGAAGCAGTCGATGATCTGCGAGTCGGCGTACAGGCAGCGGAACTCCCGGTCGAAGCTGTCGGTGATGCGACCTGAGAAGTGCATCATCATGTTGCTGTGAACCTGAGCCGACAGCCAGGTGAAACTGGAGAAGAGACGGACAGAGTGAGCTGTACGGCAGACGAGATGGGACATTTGGCAGAGATGATGTGACTCAGCTCATTTTGTTCACTAATTATTCTGTTTTTGGAGAAACTGCCTATAAACAATCTCCAAAATCCTAATTTTACAAAAACAAATTCACACCATATCATAAATGTAAGCAAACCTTTTACAAAACTCCTTTACGTGACAGTGATGACATGAAAACTAGAAATTATGAAACACAAAATGTGACATGAAGCCTATCAGCTATCTTCTGGTGAATTATCTCCACCTCCAGCTGATAAGAAGCGGCTCAACCTTCACTGGATGAGTCACGGCGGTGCCTCATCAGATAACAGGTGAGTAATCTGACGACGCCTGATGGAGCAGCAGAAATAATGGAAACTGACAATACTGAGCTCTAGTGAATGCCAACATTAACTCAGCAGGAATGGTCAATGTAGTATTTCCTGTAAATAGTACACAGTTCACGTACTATTGGTTTCATCTTCAGGTTTCAGACACACTAAAAATCTCACAGCTGTTTTAGCTACTAAATAGCATGTTGCTAAGGAATTTCAGATGGAGTCAGTGGCTGGTTGTGTGTTGCTACTGCTAGCAAAAAATGCTAAGACAGTGACAGAATCCCAATTATCTCCAATAACATTCAAATAGTTAAATTAATTACATAATGATGCCATGAAGTTGGAGGAGGGGTTCAACTCTCCATGAATGCAGTGCTGGCTGCAGATGTGCTGTCATTGGTTGTAGCGTTGGCTGCAGATGTGCTAACATTAGCTGCAGTGCTGGCTGCAGATGTGCTAACATTAGCTGCAGTGCTGGCTGCAGACGTGCTAAGATGTGCCACTCCCTGCTCTAAACTTTAAATTTTCATACCTCATAAAATCTAAACATGAATGAACCTGCAGAACAAACCAAACATTTCCTGAACAGAGATCATTGTGAAGGATTGGTGGTGAGCTGAGACACTGAGTGTTTTACAGCTGCCAATAAGAACCTGCAGGGCAGCTTCAGTCGGTGCCGATCAATCACTGCTCTGACATGTCAGAAACTATTCAGCTGCTCGGAGCAGCTGATCCGACCTCGCCTTCACCACATCAAGACATCAGGTGTCAGCATGACGAGAGGGAGTGGTCTGACAGGCCAGTAACACCCCATTATCCTCACTATTACATGAGACCAGTAAAGCTTCATCTACTAACTGATGAAAACAACAAACAATAATAAAAACATTTAATAAACTGTTTACAACACAGCAGGCTGTTATAAAGATGTTTAGTCACATATAGTTTAACACTTGTAACTAAAGACATATTCTACATGATGACAACATTGTCTGTTTATCTGTTTATTTATTATTATTTACCTTGCGTCTTGTGACCAGATTATGAGGCGTTTCACTGACAAAAAGGAGTTGGACACGCCCTCAACTAACCTGCACCATGGACTTTAGATGGTTTAAATATGGTCACATCTAGGATGTTTTATGACTGATGATAAGGTGCATCAGAAAGAATTATGTGTGTCAGTTTAGTCATAAACGTTATGATCATCATTATTATGCCCAATAAGGCACTAAAAACGGCGCCTTCATAGGAGGCGTTACCGAATATTTTAACTGTTGTTATCTGTCATTGTTGTTCAGTAGTTAATTATTGTCTAATTCCGTTTGCCTCACTGTAATCCTAAAATGTTTTAAACCTGGATCTATTATTACTGTTATTATTACTATCATTATTATTATTACCATTATTGTTATTATTACTATTATTATTATTATTATTACTATTATTATTACAATTATTATTATTATTACCATTATTATTAATATTAGTATTATTATTATTACTATTATTACTATTATTATTATTATTATTAAAATTACTATTATTATTACCATTATTATTATTATTATCTACAGGAGGAGCTATAGTAAAAAATTATTCTCTTTTTGAACTATTTTCTAGAATATTATAAACAACTTATTACTTATTATGCTTAGAAATGCTGCCTACAGTAAAGTTTACCCGCCATGTCTGTGAGTGATTATCGCTGTAATATCAAGAAATGTCAGATTGTTTAACAGATAAAAGCTGACATTATCTACTAAATATCAGTGAATCAGTGTTTGCTTCTCCAATGAACTAATCAGATCTGCCCATGTATCAGGTATCAGGTATCAGGAAGAGGCGTGTCCGGTGATAGGACATCAACTTTGACTGAATTTGGCACCTTCTCCAGACCTCACCCTTCACACCTCAGTCAGCTGTAGAGTTTGATGCCTGTTGGTCTGCATGCCTGACATTAAACACATACCTGAAACTACAGGAGTCAAAACACTTCTGAACACTTCTGCATCTGAACAGTCAGGAGGAAATAACAGAAGGAAACTGCTGATAGAATCAGCTACTGACTGGAGCTACAACCGAACTGTGTTTTTAAGACATACGTCGTAATCAGGACACAACAGCCAATGAGAGGCAGAGAAAAGGCTGACAGTGCTGCCAAGCAACGCTAAACGTTCCAGCCCTTGAGGCTAACGTTAGCTAGCATAGTTCAGTTCACCTCCAGTTCTCAATGAAGAAGAGACAACCTGCGAAAACTGCATCATCCAATCATCATCCAGACTAGTTTCCTGTGATCTAAGCCCAGCTAAGATACTTTATAACAACTTTTAGCGTTAGCAGGTTAAAGTCTTACATAAATTCTTTCATATATAATTTCATCAGAGTGAATCTTTCTATGAGGACGTTTTATGGAGGCTTATTTTGATTTTTCTTTGAGATGATTTTTTTTTAGCTATGTGAAACCAGTCTGGTAACTTTTTAATTTATTGCTGTGGATGAACAGAGATATAAAATCGTGTAAGAATGATCTCCGTTTCCTCTGCCAGGGAGAATCTGTTGTAAACTGTGTCTGAGGGCTGTTGGCTTCTGGACTGTCAGCAGGATGATTAAATATTCCAATCGTAATGAAAGAATTATACCTGGAGAATCTATTATGGATTATAATGTGCAGGTTTGATGCAGATCCGGATCGTTATCCGAAGGTTTGAGCTCCAATGAGAGTAATTCTACAGTTTCTGCTTAAAGACAGCGACGAGAACTGCCTCCAAGTTACAAGCTGTTACACTCCTCTGCTGCTCGGTTACACTTCAGTCATCAGAATCTGACAGCTCTATTTTTCTGGCAGCTTCACTGGTGCATTACAATCACACAGACACACACACACACACACACACACACACACACACACACACACACACACACACACACACAGACACACACAGTGGGTGCCCTGAACCACGGCCGCCCCAACATGTATGAATCCATCCGTCTATTTGGATCAACATCAATGTTTCCTGGGTTCTTTCCTGGTCCATGAACCACCCTTTCACCACGTTCTCATCCGTTCTCCATCCCTAACCCTCCTACTACAAATCAAACCAACCAATCAAAGGACAAGGATGGGAACATAACCTCTTCAGTGGAGTTTAAATTTAACACAAATCTAAATGTTTTTTTGTTACACAGCTTTGAATATTTAAAGTCATTTAAACCAGCCTGAACCTGAACCGGTGCTCAGGACGGCCTTAATGAACAGAATCAGTCGTTTTATCCTCCAATCAGATGGTCTTTCATTCTTACTTCTTCTCTGCAGCCTGTAGAACTGAACTCCTTGCGTTCGCTGCCTCACTTTCACTGATTATACCTCTTGCTGTTCAGAGCGACTCGTTGAGGGCGGAGCTGTAATAACAGACATTACTCAGGAATTCTCACAACTGCTTTCACTGCCACCAACAGATCGGCTGTGATGTCACAGCGTCAGCTTTGTTCTGTTTCTTATCGACACAATAACCCAACATGAGCTCCTCCTCCAACCCACCGACAGGCCTGCTTATCAGAGGGATGCAAACTAAATGTCAACCTCATGTGTTCTTAACCCCACAGGCTGATGTTAACCTTGTTTGATTCCAGGTTTCCATGTCATCACATACCAGCTTTATGAGCCTAATATTAAATGTCTTATAAACAGTTCTAGTCATAAACTTTGATTGATTTGATTTGATTCTTCTGCCTCTAGAAAGACCAACAGTCTCCAGAGAACATTTCATTTAGAGTTAATCCAGATTAAGATTACAGTATAGAAGACGTGAAACAGGACGACACAAAGGAGTGAGTGATATTTAAGTACATGTTAAATGTGTGTTTGTGTGTTTCTGACCTGTACGAGCCGGCGATGACCTCTTCACAGTCGATGATCAAGAACTTCTCTAGGACCTGACCGGTGAACTTCCTGCCGCTCTTGGTGCAGTATGTGTCGCCACACACGCTGCGAATACGCATGTTCTGCACACAAACCACACAGTTAGAGACACACATGCAGTCGACAGTAGAAACAGGGTGAATCAGAAGAAGCATCTGGCAGCCTGATCATCATCAAAACACAAACTCATGAATCTTATTCTAAAGAAAAACACAAAACAACATGAAGACACATCAGAACCATCAGATGGAAACAAAACAGTCACAGTATGAGGTCGAGCTGAGGAGCTTCTGAGTCTACCCGAGTCCACCCAGTCTACCTGAGTCTACACGAGTCTACACGAGTCTACCCGAGTCCACCCAGTCTACCTGAGTCTACACGAGTCTACCCGAGTCTACACGAGTCTACCCGAGTCCACCCAGTCTACCCGAGTCTACCCGAGTCCACCCAGTCTACCCGAGTCCACCCAGTCTACCTGAGTCTACACGAGTCCACCCGAGTCTACCTGAGTCTACACGAGTCTACCCGAGTCCACCCAGTCTACCTGAGTCTACACGAGTCCACCCGAGTCTAGCCGAGTCTAGCCAAGTCTACCCGAGTCTACACGAGTCTACACGAGTCTACACGAGTCCATCCAAGTCCACCCGAGTCTAGCCGAGTCTACCTGAGTCTACCCGAGTCTACACGAGTCTACACGAGTCTATCCGAGTCTACCCGAGTCTACACGAGTCTACACGAGTCCACCCAGTCTATCCGAGTCTACACGAGTCTACCCGAGTCTACCTGAGTCTGCCCGAGTCTACCTGAGTCTACCCGAGTCTACCTGAGTCCACCTGAGCTGCTACTCTTTGTACACAATTGGCGTAGGTTTGCTCATCATGCTTTTTTTTAGCATGCTAAATAGCATGTCGCTAAGGAATTTCAGCCTAAGTTAGTGGCTGTCAGTGTGTTGAGGCTAACATTATGCTAAGCTAATGTCATCCAAGACAATGAAAAAAGCCCAGTTATCTGTAACATGACGTCATTTTCACAGAGGGTTCAACTCTCTTGAGTCTCACATCAAACAGCTGTTTATCTGTAGATCATGTGTAGCTAACACAGACAGCTCTACGCAGCCTAATTTTGTGAAATTATTTGCGAAATGCTATTTAAAAAACGCAAATCAGCTCCATGAATTAAAAGTTTCAGAATCATTCAACATGGACACCGTCAGTATTTCCAGTAGATTTCCACCAGAGGCGTCTCTTTTCCAACCATTCTGTGTTTTGCATGTTTATTTGCTTCTCTTCAGGCAGCCTTAGCTGCTCTATTAAAATCAGCATGCAGAGACATCCAACCTGCACCTGACAGATGATTTCTCATCTTCTCTCTTTCACAGACACTGTGGCCAAGAAGATGAATTTCTTGGCCACAGTGCTGGAGTCATTCAGCCCTCAGCCATCATAAAAATAACAACGCAGAATGATTTCAGTTTCCTGGAATTCAGTTTGTAGAGCAGAGGCCTCACACCTGAAACGTAAAGGACGGAGGAGGCGAACAGGAGGAACACATCTCCTCTCCTCTAGATTTACTGACAACACATTTAAACAGGGAAACACCTTCTTCTTTCTCTGCTGCTGTTTGCGTAATGACCTGATCTTTACTGTGTTTCTGCCGTCAGTACTTACGCTCAGGTGTGACTTCTGAATGTCCAACGCTGAGCACATGTCAGTGAAGTAGTCGAGGTTTTTCTCGTCCAGCAGGATGTAGACGGGGACCCGGCGCTTGTTGGACGCCTCCATCAGATCACACAGCAGGTCCACGTCTGTGAACACGTCCATCACCAACGCGATCACCTGGAGCAGGGCGGACAGGAGAGACGTTAGCATCCTGTGTTTCATGAAGATTTCATGAGAGACGGTCTCTGCATGGTGCAGCACAGACACAGAGGCTTTCAGCTGAAACACCATCTTACAAAATCACCTCCTGGTCTCTTATTTACACCTGATCAGAAAATAATCAATAAAGCAGCCTGAGTGTAAAATGATCAGTAGATTCATTAAATAACTAGAAGGCAGCTCAGCTCAGCTCAGTTTCATCACAAAGACATCGAAGCCATAATAAACTGAAATGTTAAAGAAAATGAAAAAATTCCTGACTCCTCCCCTTTATTCATATCCACCAATGAAAATCTGCCAGGTAGTTTTTGTGTAATCCTGCTAACGGACAGAAAAACCAATGAAAACATAAACTCCTTATTGGAGATAACTAGTTGACAAAAAATGATAATCTGCAATAATTTTGATGATTAAATGTTTAAACTGTGTTGAATATGAATCACTATAGTGACTTTATTAACATATCCATACTGTATATTCCTGTAGTATATCAGTCTGTTTACACTCTACATATCCATAACACATTCAAAGGGTATTTATTTTATTTATGTATATTTGTGCTTTACTGCTTCTGCACTTCTGGTTAGATGCCAAACTACATTTCATTTCCTGAGTACCTGTACTGTGTGTAATCTAATCTAATGTCATATTAATACGAGCAATAAAGTGTATTTGTGTAACACCTTTCATATAATATATACAGCTCAAGGTGATCATTATGAATTAAACTTATTTCAAACATGGAAAATAAAAAATACATATATATAAAAAAGGAAAAAAAATAATGACAATGTTTGAAAATGAGTATTAAGTATTTATATATTCCTACCTTTTCTCACTAGTCCTCCATTAAATCGTATAAAATTTGATTTTATAAAACAATTATCCAAAATAAATTTACAACCCACCCATTAACACAAGCCTTCGTCATCCATATACCTTTAAAAATGCTGTTTTTGTACAAATAATTAATTATTTAACTTACAATTAATCTACAATTATGTGAAATAAGGTAGAAAATAAAACAGAATAATTATGGTATAATATTAAAAGTTAAACTGCTCAACATTCTCTGGTTCCAACCTCTTAAATGTGAAGATTTACTGATTTTATTTGGTTCAATCTTTAGGCAAAAAAAAAAAGAAAACATTTCTACAACGTTAAAGTGGAAAAAGAATCCTGGATCTGTCCTTTAATCTGGAGTTGCACCTAAACGTTTTGGGTTCTTGCCCAGCCTGGATCGTGTCCCATCATTCCAACAAGTTTTGCGGAAATCTGTCTGGAAGCTTTTCCATAATCCTCCATTTCCTCCAGTTTCGTTTTCACCGGTGTGTTTTGGTTCATTTGTTTGTCATTACTACAAAAGTTGTAAGAATGTATTTTGCCCCAT
This sequence comes from Chaunax sp. Z400, assembly GCA_037577475.1. Taxonomy (NCBI): domain Eukaryota; kingdom Metazoa; phylum Chordata; class Actinopteri; order Lophiiformes; family Chaunacidae; genus Chaunax; species Chaunax sp. Z400. Next base: position 3,220,936 of record CM075185.1, read on the forward strand.
TTTAACATATAGGACTTAAATTCCACCTTTATATTACCAAAGATTTCTGACTCAATAATTCAAAAACATAAGATAATCAAACAAATTTAAAACGACACCACGGCTGGATGAACCTGGTTTCAATCACAGTGAACACAGCACACTATAGATGGGAGCTTTGGTGTGTTTTGCAGTGAGTGTTTCAGTCGAGTGCTGTTGTGCCTGAATCGAGGTGTGTTGGGTCTAAATCCAGACCAATCTTAAAGTTCTTTTGGGTCAGCAGAGACTTTCTCCTCACCTCTCTCCCATGATGCCATTTCAGCCCAGAGTCTTGAACTCTCACCGGGTTCTGGGAGGAACTTTGGAAGGTCGGCCACTTCTGGGAAGGTTCACTATTATTTCAAGTCTTCACTATCTGTAGATATTAAAGCCCCTTTTCCACGGCGTCGTACCGACTCTACTCTACTCAATTAAGTCTTTTTTGGTTTTCCATTAGGTAAAAAGTACCTGGTTCTACTTTTTTTTAGTATCTCCTCTGTTGTGGTTCCAAGTGAGCTGAGCAGGTACTAAAAGGTCACGTCAAACGTTACAGACCACTGATTGGTCAACGCCCGGCACACACAGAGTATCCTGCACAGCACAAATCAATGGCTGCCACACTCAAAACAGCGAAGCTAATTTAGCGACTTTAACTTTTTTTTTAATTGCAGCCGCTATATTGAGGAGGTTCAGACGTTCCTGTCTTAAACAGCTGATGAGAGGATCAGGAGAGGGGCGTGTCACGTTGAAGACTACACCACGTTAGTTTCACACTGCCTCCACCTTCCCCCCCGAGGAGGTACTAATAGAAAACGACCTGCAGAAAAGTACCAGATAGAGTTGGGGCTCCGTCGTGGAAACGTGGCTTATGTCTCCCTGTGGATCTGTGGATCAGCTTTGGAACCCTTCCCAGACTCTTTAATCACCTTCTTCATCTCTTCTTCTGGACGTCCTACTGCTGAGACCTGAAACTGGTCTGTTTAAGTGATGATTTGACTGAACAGTGCCGATAACAATCAATTTAAAAGTTGTATTTTGTGTTGCGTTTTTTTTGTGTTAAATTTTGTTTGAAGATCTGAGAACAGTTTAGTTTGAGATACGCTCAAGAAATAGAAGATTATTCGTGTTATGCAATGCAATAAATACAGAAACCAAGACTGTGTTTGTACATTACTGCACATACATGAGGAGACACGTTCAGGGCCACAGGCTGAGACACGTGAAAATGAATAACATGACTGAAAACACTTCACACAGATTCAGGGCTAATGGTGAACCCCTTTTTAGAACTGCATCAAAGAAACAAACACTTGTCATTGATCAGCTGCAGATCAGCTGATGTGTTCACTGAACAATGCAGAAGGTACTAGAGGAGAGGGACGGTACTGACGGAGGCACGACCCGGTCCTGAAGGCATCAACAGTGTCCCCTTATCAGAGAGCACCAATAAAGTCCTTCTGGAGGCTCCAGCCCCCCTGAGAAGATCACTATTCAAAGGCTTGAGAGGCAGCTAACAGGCTGGAGGGTAAGGTTTGGTCCTGGTCGCTTTTGAACAACTCAAAAGTACCAACTTCCTTAAGTCCGTACCCTTAAAAGTACTGAGAACGGCAGCCAATCCTAGTGGTAGGAGAGCAGGGGGTTTACAGCCTTTTGGGCATCGAGGGAGAGAAGAGTCACCTTTAAGGCCCATTTATGCTCTACGTTAACAACGGAGACGGACGGATCCTTACGTACGTCTTCAGCGTTCATTCTGTACGTAATCGGACACGTTTTCAGAGAGCTTACGGATACGGATGAGATGGACGAGACAGAGGAGACGGATGAGACGGAGTAATACCCCCGGGAATAGTTGGGCGGCAGTGAAGCTACAATTCAAGCAAGGCAAAACAAATAAGTACGGAAACAATGAAGAAGAAAAAAGTGAAGCGATAACGTGAAAAAACTGTCCGTCTTAAAGTCTGGATGTATCTAATGACCTCACAGACCACCGTAGATGACATTGTTACCTCTGCTTTGTATTTATAGGTACATCATCACAACCAGCCAGTTCTACTTAGACGCCTCCTTCGCTGTACTCTAACTACAGTTTGAGTAAAAGTACACCATGATGGACCTTTGGATGAGAACAAAACCACCATGCGTCTATTGGTGTTTAGTCTAAACACTAATATCTAATATACAATACAGTATATCACACTGTACCACCCTGTAACATGATATTTATTTTTCTATCATCTTGGATTCAGTATCAAAACTATTGCAGTATATTGAATCATAACAAAACCACGTGCTGCAGTCGGATCCACTGCAGATGAACCGTCTGAGAACAGCTGACTCAGCGCAAACATGAGAAAGAGGTCAGAGTCACTGTGTCGGCAGAAATATGTCAGATTTGTTCCGTTTCTACCTTTTATAGTGTTTGAACAGGTTTGGATTCTTTTAATGTGGGTTAAACTGTTCATTACTAGCAGACAGTGACTCAGAGACTCATATAAAACGAGTCTATTTGCACACAGTAGTGTCAGTGGGAGGTGACTCACATGCAATGTGTGCTGGACTGTGTGCCAATAATACAGTTGTGTTTATTTATTAGCTGGTTTGTGGTCAGTTAAGAGATCAGGAGACTGTTTGCTTGTTCATTCCTTAGAAACTCATTTTAAAGTCACGAGTCATGAACTAACGGATGTAAACCTGCAGAACTGATGAGGAATAAATCATTTTAAACTGATTATAAATTGGTTGCTTTCATTTGATTTACACAGCATCTAAAGTAGCCGTCGGGCCCTTGTTTGGATTACTAGAGGGGCCTATTGAGAACGGTCAGCAGGGCCCGAAGGTCAGGGGCCTCCTGCTGGGCAGAGTCTCTGTTTGAAGAGACATTTAATGAGGGAGAGTCAATGGAAAGATTACAGAGAGATTCATTCAACCCCCATTGTATATTAGGATTAGTGGAAAAACATACTATTGATCAGATGTTTGCAATAATCAAACCACACAGGAACAGTTTAAATAGATCAATAAACAGATATTAAAGTGTGTCCTGACTCCTCAGTCTCTAAATGATCCTTAATGACCAGCGTCTCTAGTTCTTTGTAGACCCTTTAGCTGCTCTGACCTGCTGCAACCACCTTCTTCAGATCCCACCAAAGGTTTTCTATGGATTCCAGTCAGGCGACTGTGACGGCCTCTGGAATGATCCAGGACTTCTTCTGAAACCAGGCCTTGGTGGACTCTGAGGTCTGCTTGGGATCATTGTCCTTTTGGAACGTCCAATGAGGGCCGAGCTTCATCTTCCTCACAGATGGAGACGTTTTCTTCTAGGATTTCCTGATTCCTCAGGAACGCTGCCAGAAGCTGGTGTCTGGATCTGCATCAGGTTTGCAGCAGGTCATAGCAGCTAAAGGGTGGGTGTGGAAATCACTCAGTCCACGGATTTCCAATAGCAGTACTATTGTTCTAAGGACATCAGAGATTGAATCTACCTCAGACACTAAAGGGTCGTCTCGTCTCCGACTTCGTCCACCTTACTTCCTGACTCAGAAACGTTTGTGACCTGCGAGGCGAGGTCAGCGGTTCAATGGTTGACAGAGTGATCTGTGGGCGGCGGCGCTCAGAGGCAGATAAGAGCTGATCAAACATGGCAGCAGGCGGGAGGACGGAGGACGGTCCTGCTCAGGCCTGCTGCATCTGTTTGTCAGCAAACCAATGGAAACCAGTCCAGGGAGGAAACAGCCTCCCAGAGGAGCGGTGAGAAAACAACAGGGCTCCCAGCAGACAGCAGGAGACGCAGCCATGCGTCCATGTTTGTCAGGAAAACAAAGACTGCAGCGTTTAACATCTCCACCATGTTAGAACATAGGAAACTGTTATTTAAATAAATTCTTCATTTAAGGAGTATAAATGCTAGAAACAAGACGTCCCACTTTGTTTAACTTTCATTAAAACATTTTATCACCATTTTTTTATTCATCTCCAGCCTGTTTTTATTCTATTTGTGTATTTTTCAGTTTTTATCCACTTTAATGATTTAATTCTATCATTCTTTTACTCTTAAACATTAGTTTCAGATTATTTTAATGTTATACTTTATTTATTGTCATCTGTAAAACACTTTGAAAACACTGTACAAATAAAGTTTGATGGATGGACTGGTTGGTTTTCATATGTATTATTTATTAAACTTACTTAGACTTAACATTTAGCAACACAATGAAGTAATAATGAGATAAATATAGATTTTTTTATCTATTTGACCCTTTAATGGTGCTTTTTCTGCTAAATGATGCCTTTATGATAAAAATAATGAGAGACAAAGAATAACTTTAATTTAAACTCTTCCTCCTAATAAACTGGAGAAACTGGAAAATGTGTCCTTGAATTTTCCAAGAATTTTATTTGCATAGCCTTCATTTACCTGATCAAACAGCTGCTTCCATCCACTCAAACTATTGATTAGTGATTATTTAGGTGTGAGCCCAACTAAATATGGTTTTAATGAAGATTAGATGGGAAATACGTCATATTTAACTAATTTTAAGAGTTACTTCCTCCTTTAAGCTGGTCAATCTTCCTCTTTTACATGATCATTTATTTCTGAAAATAAAACCTTTTTTCACCCACAAATTACTTTAAAAAACTGCCTCTTATTATAATTAAAAGCCACTGAAATAACCTGTATGGGACCCTTCGGCCCCTGGACTGTAAACAGAGCTCAGCCTATATTCTAGCATCGATTCATCGATTGATTGGTGTTTCTTTAGATGTTTGCCGGACTAATAGTTATATATTTCATATATATGTTTCTTCTATGTATATTTCCCTGCTTTAAACTAATAAAACCTCTTTAAAACATAAAAACTATTCCACCAACACAACTTCATAAAATGAGCGGGAATTAAAGGTCACTGGAATAAATTACCTTTTTGGCTTTATTGATCAGGGACCGGATCAGGTCTTTGACGTTATGAGACTTGTCCCTCTGGAAGTAGATCTGCGTCTCCGACGGTCCGTATCTCGCCGGGGAGTCCGGCCAGCCGAGCTCCAGCATCGGCGGCTCCTCGTCGGACATCATCGGGAAGTAAGTCCCGGAGGTGAGCTCGGAAACGGTGTCCCCGTCCCCGAAGTCGCGCTCGCTGGTGCCGTTGCTCTCGGAGCTGCACGCCTTGGCTGCATGCTGGGTGATGTAGCGGACCTCCAGCGGGGACAGAAAGTTGACCTCCCGCTCCTCCGCCAGGACCCTGCGGTACTCCTTCTCTCCGTGCTCCAGCAGGGCGTCCGTCGCCAGCCGGGCCGCCTCGTTGTGGCTCAGCTCCAGCGTGGAGCCCTGTCGCCACGGGTTCTTCACCTCCTCCAGCCGGGAGGCGAGCTTGCCCAGCGGCTTCCTGCCGGACGAGGTCGGCCGCAGGGCCTCAGAGCTGATCATGGTGCTGGTGGAGTCAGCAGGACTGGGATTAACTGGTTTTAGGAAGCCTTCACACAAACCGTCCGTCACCGAACACCGACTATTTCCTGCTGTGGGACATTATGGAAGAGACGGTGAAACGTGGCTCTAACTCACACACCCCGGTAATCCTTAATGAACTGACACTTTAGGGTTTTCTGGTTGTAATAATCCGAACTGTGTCTCCGCAGCGGTGAAACGGGACGATGGTCCCGGGTTCTCTAGTTCCCGGTCACGTCACACAGGTCTGGGTCCCAGGAGTCTCTACGGCACGGCGTGTGTGTTCTCTGCTCACCTGTTGATACCTGTCCCGTCATTGGTCTCCTGTGGGGACTGCCCCTCCCTCTCCGCCCCCTCCCCCTCCAGTCTCTCCGTGGTCATGACAACCATCCTACAACAGATTACATGGTGCCTGGAAACTTCAAAATAAAGTCCCCTTAACAGAGAGGAGTGTGGATGAAGTCAGGATGTAGATTTAAACCAAATCTGTTCTAATTATAAATAAAAATGATTTGAACTGGAAGAAAAGCTCAGTTTAAAATATTAATTCAACACTGAATTATTCCTGGAACCTTTATTCTCCACCTTTTAAGACCTGCCTGTAGACATATTTAACAGTTTTTGTAGACATTAAATAGAATAAATTATACAGTACATACAGTGTTAGTAATTTACTTAATTAGTATTGGCAACAATCTGGTTGTACGTGTGTGTCACAACACAGGAGTTATGATTCAATATACTGCAATAGTTTTGATACTGAATCCAAGATGATAGAAAAATAAATATCATGTTACAGGGCTTCCAGTGTGATATACTGTACTGTATATTAGATATTAGTGTTTAGACTAAACACCACCAGACGCATCAAATCTGAACCAATAGTTAACTTTTAATACTTGAATAGGTGGAATCTGCCTTTGTGTTCATCACAGAAGCACTTTGTGTGATCTCTGAGAAAATGAATCAACATTTGCCTGCAACATCAAATAAATAAATAAATAAACTAGATTTAAAAAATTAAATTAAAAATTTTAAAATCAATATTTTTACTTTGAGAATCGATACAGTATCATAAAACATAAAATCCAACTCAAGTGCATAAATATTTTCTTACACCTCTAATTTGAATACAAATGACTGAATTCAGGTAATATGTAATCTTACCTATTTTACCATATCTTCATCAGGACTTAATTAATAGTTTTGTTTTAACATAATAACAAGTAATAAATGTGTTATGTTTGTAAAGTCAGTATTTATCCATCGGACATATAATAATGTTATATTTTGTGATTTTATTTTGAAAGTAGAGCTGGTTGACTTCTGGTTTTAGTCAAACTGTCTCTAAAATCATAAAACCATCTCTTATATTCTGTCAGATCACTGAGTTGAATTTTGTACATTTGATTAATAATATGATGAATCTGGAAAGACAAACTGACAAGTGATAGGATGTAAATAATTCTCTTTTATTCCTTCATACCTGTCTTATAAACAGAAGCTTCTTTGAGGTGAACACTGGTACCATAAAATATATAAAGATACATAACATATATATATATAACAAATGTTAGCAGAAGCTCTTCTTTACTGGCTGCAGAGAGTATTTTAGGATTCTCTCTTGTCTCTCCTCACATGATGAGTGAAATAAAACCCTCCCTCTGCTCCCACAGGACTCCCTGTGTCTGTGGTACCATGTTACACCTAGGCTACAACCCCAATTCAGCTAGAAGCTCACTCATGTTCTGGACCTTTCACTTCTACCTCATCACAATAAAGACCAGATCATCAGTGATAATTAACATAGACCATGTTAACATTATCTCTGCTAATTAGCATTAGGTGTATTTTATTAGGCGTTTGCAACAGCTTTTATTATTGATGCCCAAACAAAAGAGTGAAATTTAATTTTATATAAATAATACTAAAAAATAATAAAATATTTAAAACATAATTAGTTTATCAATTAGTCCAGGTTGTGCAGAATCACTATATACAGCATCACTATATACAGCATCACTATATGCAGAATCACTATATGCAGAATCACTATATACAGCATCACTATATGCAGAATCACTATATACAGAATCACTATATGCAGAATCACTATATACAGCATCACTATATACAGAATCACTATATACAGCATCACTATATGCAGAATCACTATATACAGAATCACTATATACAGAATCACTATATACAGAATCACTATATACAGAATCACTATATGCAGAATCACTATATACAGAATCACTATATACAGCATCACTATATGCAGAATCACTATATACAGAATCACTATATACAGAATCACTATATGCAGAATCACTATATACAGCATCACTATATGCAGAATCACTATATACAGAATCACTATATACAGCATCACTATATGCAGAATCACTATATACAGCATCACTATATACAGCATCACTATATGCAGAATCACTATATACAGAATCACTATATACAGCATCACTATATGCAGAATCACTATATACAGCATCACTATATGCAGAATCACTATATACAGAATCACTATATACAGAATCACTATATACAGAATCACTATATGCAGAATCACTATATACAGCATCACTATATGCAGAATCACTATATACAGAATCACTATATACAGAATCACTATATGCAGAATCACTATATACAGAATCACTATATACAGCATCACTATATAGAGCATCACTATATACAGCATCACTATATGCAGAATCACTATATACAGAATCACTATATGCAGAATCACTATATACAGAATCACTATATACAGCATCACTATATACAGAATCACTATATACAGCATCACTATATGCAGAATCACTATATACAGCATCACTATATGCAGAATCACTATATGCAGAATCACTATATACAGCATCACTATATGCAGAATCACTATATACAGCATCACTATATGCAGAATCACTATATACAGAATCACTATATACAGAATCACTATATACAGAATCACTATATGCAGAATCACTATATACAGAATCACTATATGCAGAATCACTATATACAGAATCACTATATACAGCATCACTATATAGAGCATCACTATATACAGCATCACTATATGCAGAATCACTATATACAGAATCACTATATGCAGAATCACTATATACAGAATCACTATATACAGCATCACTATATACAGAATCACTATATACAGCATCACTATATGCAGAATCACTATATACAGCATCACTATATGCAGAATCACTATATGCAGAATCACTATATACAGCATCACTATATGCAGAATCACTATATACAGCATCACTATATGCAGAATCACTATATACAGAATCACTATATACAGAATCACTATATACAGAATCACTATATGCAGAATCACTATATACAGCATCACTATATACAGAATCACTATATACAGCATCACTATATGCAGAATCACTATATACAGAATCACTATATACAGAATCACTATATACAGAATCACTATATACAGCATCACTATATGCAGAATCACTATATACAGAATCACTATATGCAGAATCACTATATACAGAATCACTATATACAGCATCACTATATACAGCATCACTATATACAGCATCACTATATGCAGAATCACTATATACAGCATCACTATATGCAGAATCACTATATACAGCATCACTATATGCAGAATCACTATATACAGCATCACTATATACAGCATCACTAAATACAGCATCACTATATACAGAATCAGGGCAGAGGCAAATATATGGAACTGAGGTCACCGACAGATTTAAAGCCACAGTGTCAGACTACATGCACATACTTCTGATGTCATGTTCTGTCCTTAAACTGATGACAGTGATGGTGATTCAACAGTTAGTTTGAAGGAACAAGGCTGGGCTGCAGTAGTAGATGAACCTGTGGGGATTAATATTTATAAACATCAAGTTCATGTAATTCTGCAATTAGAGAGTACGCAGGAATTTATTTTGCAGCTACATGGATGTCAGACAAAAGAGAGCATTTGAAGGAGACTGAGAAGGATTGGTCTTCGCTCCTCTGCTCCCTGGGCGATGGGACCAAATTAACAGATGAACACAAAGCGTCTCAGATCTCCTCTGTCCTACATGGTTTTCTGTGTTAATGGGAGTTCCAGGGTCAAACAGTCACAATATACAATCATAGAAAAGACAGAATAAAGCAGCCGTTCTTTTGGCATGACTTCACTTTTCTTGAGGAAAAGAAAGGTTCACGATGTCCGTAATTGGTTGCAAACATCCGTGAGGAGTTAGTGTTAATATTTACCCAACAGGGTGAGGCGTTGCTGCTGAGGCCTAAGACTCCTGTGATGTGAGAGCTCCTGTTTGACATCATCACGCTGCAGCATAATAAGTAAATACTGTAGGCTGCTTTGTGCAGAGGGAAGACACTTACTGTAAAGGGATTTTCTTTATGTGTAGTCAGACTGGACTGGCAAGTTTATCTGTGCTAAAAAAACGCTATCAGTTTGTTAAGCTGTTACTATGAAAACAAAACCATTTAAGTGACACAGAAAGAGGCTGCATGAACAGAAGCACTCATAGTATTCATTTCATCATTTAAAATATTCAAACTTTAATGAACTAGAAAACAAGATAAACTCTAACATGATAGTTTAAATATTTTGTTACAGTGTCGAGTTTGTAAGAGAGTCAAACTGGTGGTTCTAGTTTTAAATATTTTCTTGACATCTTCAGTACAATTATAGGTAGTGGTCATGTGTCTGCGCTAAACATCACATGTCAATCAAAGACCGTTTACTTCTGTATGATGATGTCATCTTCCTGGAAAGATCAACAGGTCACCTGCCAGTCATTCATTTTATTTTCAGGTTTCAGAAGTCAAGTCCCACGTCACATCCCAGTTACACCCAAAATGAAGACTGAAAAGTCCAGAGTCATGGCCCAAAGTCAAGACTGACAAGTCCCGAGTTATGACCCAAATCAAGACTGACAAGTCCCGAGTCATGGCTCAAATCAAGACTGACAAGTCCCGAGTCATGGCTCAAGTCAAGACCGACAAGTCCCGAGTCATGGCTCAAATCAAGACTGACAAGTCCCGAGTCATGGCCCAAGTCAAGACTGACAAATCCCGAGTCATGGCTCAAGTCAAGACTGGTAAATCCTGAGTCAAGCCCCAATTCAAAACTGAGAAGTCCCGAATCAAGTGCAGGATCAGATTAACCAAAGCCAGGGGACCAGACAACTTCAACCCCTGGTGCTCAATGGGTGTGTCCGACAGCTAGCAGCAGAATTTCAGAGCCACTTCAGCCTCTTCCGTAAACTGGAGAAGGTCCCCCAAGTCTGGAACACATCCTGCATTGCCTTTGCGCCCAAGAAAGGATGTCCCAGCACTCCCAAGGATTACAGGCCTGTAGCTCTGACATCCCACATCATCAAGAGTTTTGTTCAACTGGTCCTGCAGCACTTTAAGCCCACTGGGTGTGACTCGCTGGACTACTTGCAGTTCACTTACCAGGCAAATATTGGTGTGGATGATGCCAACACATACATGCTCCACAGAGCCTACACATACCTGGAAAGGCCGTGCAACACTTTAAGACTCAAGTTCTTCAATGTCTCCAGGGCCTTTTACACCATCCAACTACTCCTGCTAGCTAAGAAGCTCTCAGTGATGCAGGTGGATGATAGCGTAGGCCTGGATTAGGGGTCAGGCTGAAGAACTGCCTGTCAGATGTGCAAGTGAGTAAAACCTGTGCCTCCAGGGAACTATGCTGCCACCTTTCCTGTTCACCATCTAGACCTCCAACTCTCCCTTCAACTAGGGTACATGACAGGTACGACTCATTGATTGTCACTGACCACAAACATGTGGTCAGTGACAATCGATGACAATCGATGAATTCTATGTGGTATTAACAGCCATAGGCTGTTAATACCACATAGAATTCCAAATACCAAGACAAGACTGACTAGTCCAAGTCAATCCCAGTTCAAAACAGACAAGTTCCAAGTTCTAAATTTCAAGGTTTGCGTCCTAAAAAAGTCATAACGTGCTCTTCACCAAATGTAAGCATAGAAACTTTTCCATTTTAAACATTTGTTGCAGTTTGAGGGTAGAGTTCTGAGTTCATGGGATGCACCTGAATACACCATGAAGTTCCTGTCCCAGCATGTGAGCCAAACTCACAGAGACAGCAGCAACCATAAATAATGAATATGAGGTAAAACTCTTAGCAGACTCACAGCATTAACGTTAGCTGATTCAGGAAATGAAGAAATGAAATGAATAATAAATTATCCCTGTAACACTATTTATATGACCTATTTTCAATCTATGGCTCATGTACTTGTTTAAATATTGTGATACGCTGTAAAGTGTGTCAGAGACTCAAACGGGTGCTTCTAGTCTTCAATTTTTTTTTACATTTTCAGTGTAAACAAAGGTAGGTGCCAGGTGTCTGCACTAAACATCACATGTCAATCAAAGACGGTTAACTTCTGTATGTTGATGTCTTCTTCCTGGAAAGATCAACAGGTCATCTACCAGTCACTCATTTTATTTTTAGGGTTTAGAAACCACAACCACAACCACTACAGTAAAACCAGACGCAAAATATAAATGAACTATGATAATGAACTAAAATATACACGTATTCATGCACCCAACACAGTTTTAGTTATAGTTTGAATATTGAATTTTCATCAGAGTTTGTGTGGAACTCTTTCAGACACACAAACATTTAACGAGACCCCAACACTGAAGACAGGTAGCTATGATAGTTACTATATGACTGTATTTACCTTCACAAACAGGCAGTAAGGCAGCACATTAGCCTCAAAGCAGGATGTGAAGTCTGAAACTAGTCCTTCCACTTCTTCTTCTGCTCCTTTTATTTCTGCCCAGAGGGGGAAATAAGTTATTATATTATATAAATGCTATTGTGTAATAAGTTTGAGGTCTTTGCACTCAAGTCCCAAGTCAAAACAGGCAAGTCCCGAGTAAATCTCGGGTCAAGTCCCAAATCAAAACAGGCAAGTCCCAAGTAAGTACTGGGTCAAGTCCCAAGTCAAAACAGGCAAGTCCCGAGTAAGTCCCTGGTCCAGTCTCGTGTCAAACCGAACAAGCCCCTAGTCCAGTCCCAAGTCGAGACTGACAAGCCCTGGGTTAAGTCCCAAGTCAAAACAGGCAAGTCCCAAGTAACTTCAGGGTCAAGTCCCAGGGCAAGTCTAACGAGTCCCTGGTCCAGTCCAAAGCTGAGACTGAAAAGTGCCAAGTTAAGTCCGAAGTCAAAACAAGCAAGTCCCGAGTCAAAAATGACAAGGGTGTTTCAAATCCTGAGTCAAGACTGACAAGTCAAGTCCTAAACTGAGAAGATTGAGTCCTAAATACTTTATGTTTTAATACTCTCTTCATCAAATGTAAAAATAGAAACTTTACTTTAAACAACTGTTGTGGTCAGTAGAGTGTAGATGTTTGAGTTTACGAGGTGCTCCTCAATGCACCATGAGGTCCCAGCAGTTGGCCATAAATGAATGAAAACAGAAACGTGGCGTCCAAGTTAGCTGCTTCAGGAAATGAAGGGAAATAAATTATTTGTGTCAGTTTTCTAAGATATTCTAAATGATTGGGCCTGAGGGAATGGATCCAGTCTGTCGAGTCTGACTCAAGTCATGTGACTGTTGACTGTTTCTGCCTGCAGGATAAAATTAGTCTCACTGCTGTTTTTAAAACTTCTTTGTCGTCATAGTTCATTTTGGCTGTTTTTCAGCGTCAGGACTTCTCCGTTTCTGTTTCTATTCTTTCCCAATCTTCCCTTTCTGATAAGTTTATTCACTCAAGTTCTGAAGTTTCATTGTACCATCTGAAAACTTCCATTTTATGCTATTTTATACTTCTACTCAAGGGCAAATTATATCTTTAAGCCAAACAATAAGCTTATAGTGTATTTTTCCAGTACATTGCTGTAAATGAAGCCTTTCTGATTTGTGATCTCTAATAAGTTCATAGTTGGTGTTGTGTCCAAAATGTCTTTGAGATGTTTCCCCTCTAAACTTGTGAGATGGTATCATTTTAATATCCAGTGTTTCAGAAAAACAAAATCAAAGATTAGAGAAAAGACAGAAAAATGAAAACAGATTTGCGTCTCCTGTGACTCACTGGTTTCAGCCTAGAACACAAAAACCAGCCCACATGTTGTTTCCATCATGACAGGTGCTTATTGTGACTCAATCAAGGTGAATTCCCCAAAGCACCCTCAGCTGACTCACCTCAGCCAGGTAAATACTTTTTTACTTTGTTTACTTTGGAGTAATGACTCCGCCTCCTCCTCTAAGTCAGAGGAAGTTTGTTTGTTCCAATATCTCTTTAAAAGCTGTGAGCTGATTGTGATGAAACATCACGTAGGAGCGATTTAATTCTGAGGTGGATCCGGGTACGGATGTGGATTCTGGCTCAGTTTTTCAGTCTATCAATGCCAGGCCAGATAAGATTGGTGACTAACGTTTCAGCTGTCACACACTATAACGGCTCTCAGAAGAACTCATACCTCCTCCAAGGAGAACTACCTACATCTGTGTAACCAAACAATTAAAAACTACGTTAGACTCTGAGGATACAGACATGAAAATCAGTTCAAATGTGCCTCAAAATGTAAAAATAAGCTAATTGAAGAAACCAATTATGAGATGCACACCTTTAAGGCCTACAAAGGATGTGACACGTTCATTTCATCCTGTCCATCAGCTGACAGACCATAATGTGTCTGTCTATTTTTTTATCCTTCCAACAAACAAACAGTGAAAATAGAACCTGTGAGCTAATAAAGTCGTGTTATGAATAATGTCTAATGACGTTTAATGAGTACTTTGACTTCTAATTATTATAAACCTGCTTTCAGCTGCTTCTCATTGGTTTCTGGAAACCAATCAAATACTTCAAACGCCAACAGCTGAGCTGAAACTGTAAAAACATAATCGCTGTGCTGTCATCACCCTCCTCACCCGCCTCACCCTCAGACATGTGAAGACATGAATGACATGTTCCTCCTCAGCAGAGACACAGACTAATGTAACTTTTAAATGTATTCTATTTTACACATTAGAAATCATACATGTCGTATTTATATTAATACATACATGTAACATGTTATGGAGGAGCTGAAATATGTTCTACAGCTTTTTTTTCTTCTCCTCGTCACTTTGTGTTCAACTCAGTTCAGAAGCTGCTGCGTCAGCAACTTTTCTGGTGGTACAGGACCTGTAGCTGCACGAAAACCAGTCAGCGATGTAGAATCTCCCTGTGAGTGTCTCTGTGTGTGTGTGTGTGTGTGTCTGTGTGTGTGTGTGTCTGTGTGTGTGTGTGTCTGTGTGCTGACAGGAGGAGGAGTGGTATCATGTCAAGTGAGATGATCGGATTATGATTAGTCTGTTGTGAGAGAGAACAGAACCGAGGCCATCTGTATATTTTCTGTCCTGCATATTT